>JACXGI010009892.1:0-11598 GCA_016801175.1 Esox masquinongy | reverse complement strand
GACTGGGCAGCTCTGGGGCGGGTTAGGGTTAGTTACATCATTCTCATTACCACTTTGGGACTGGAGGATTAAACAACATAAAAACAAGCATCCACTCACGCCCTCAACCGATCCTGATCATAACGTGTCATGGAGAGGCACAGCTGCCACACGCACCAGGATGGTCCTACGCCTGGAGTGTCTGGTCTGGACTACATGGAGGGAGAAGAAATGCTTCCTCACAGTAAGAGTGGTGACAACTGGGATTCTTTACCCAGCACAGCCAGTGTTGGGGAGCCATCACACGGTGGAGCTGAACCCACTGGCAGGACCACTGCCTCTCTGGGAGGCTCCAGGCATCTGCCACGCGCCATCTCCACCAGACCGGCCCCAGACCAAACAAGACAGGCAGCCGCAGAGCCCAACACCTCTGAGGAGGCGCCGGGGAATCCAGGGAGTTGTGACCCTGTGACCCTGAACAGGACAGTCCTGAGATCAGAGGTCAGAGTCAAACATTTGAACTGGGAGCGGGACTCCCTGGAGGTGTCCAGTCACAGGCAGAGTCGGCTCTTCCAGGTTCACCTGCAGCAGTCCTGTGTCTGGGATGGGATCGCTCAAATCAACCAGGAGATCCTCCTCACCATGCTGGACATGTATGAGAAGCATGACAGTAAGTGTGTGTGTGTGTGTGTGTGTGTGTGTGTGTGTGTGTGTGTGTGTGTGCGGGGGGGGGGGGTTCTGTGTGTGTTTATAGGGGTGATTGTTTCTGTGTGTGCACCCCCTCCACAGCCTTCTGCGGTTTTCTTTGGCTGCTGCTTACCTTCAAATGTCCCAGAACTCCTCGACTAGACATGCCTTCTTTCACTGGCAGAACAGTCTGTTAACGCTCTCGAGGCATTCAGTGTATGTTTCCCTTTTAATGCTCGCTAAACGCCGTCAGCTCTCACCGTTACATCGGCAGGGAAACTGACACGAATTGGGACTTCCTCAAGGGTGGTCAGCTTTAAAATGGGAGAAACGTTATACAAACGCTCCATCAAAGAGCTGCTCTTAAAGTCTTCCTTGTGAGCTGCCTATAAGGATTTAGTGGTGTTGTAAAGGGCAGGTTTAGCCCTGTGAATGGGCTCATTTGTGCTCCCTTCAAGTCCCCGTGGAATGCCTTGACAGGGAGTGCTGCTCAGCTCTCTTGCCCACATTTCTCTGACGGCTGTGTGTGTGTTTATATGTGTGTCTGTGTGTATATGTGCTTTGAGACCCCCTCCCTGGCCCCTTCTGATCATAGTAGACAAACAATTTTAATCTGCTCAGCAAAATCCTCACTCACCTACTGTATGACTGGTGTTTATTTGGAAAAAGGCTTTGGTTGAATTAGCAGGCCAGGTTTTTCTCCTTCCCAGCACTTCTACTGTACAGCATCAGGAAAGAAACTGACATTAATGGAATCACAAAGCATTTCCTTCAAAGCAATACTAATTAATATAAAGACTGTTTTGTATATGTCAGTTCTGGTTTGGGTTCTGATTGTCTTTGAGTTATTGTGTGTTATGTAATATTTAGGAAACTGTGAATTTCCTTGGGTCACACCGAGTGTTAATGGATTCCTTTGCCGGTTGAAATCTGCACATTTTGAGTATGTCCTGACAAGCCTGTGCCACGTGTGTTGTTTGACGAAGCAGCTGTTTCTGGATCCTAACCCAGCCAACCCCTCCTGCTGCAGGTGAAGGGCCAGAGGCCAGGCGCTTGCGGACGGTGAGGAACATTGCAGATCTGAGACAGAACCTGGAGGAGACCATGTCCAGCCTGAGAGGAACACAAATCAGCCATAGGTTGGTCCTGGACCTTCTCCACTCTCCACGTCCCTCTGTCTGTCTGACTCTCTGTCGTCTGTCTCTCTGATGTCTGTCTGTCTCTCTGATGTCTGTCTGTCTGTCTCTCTCTCTGACGTATGTCTGTCTATCTGTCTCTCTGACGTCTGTCTGTCTGACATCTGTCTGTCTGTCTCTCTGACGTCTGTCTGTCTGTCTCTCTGACGTCTGTCTGTCTCTCTGATGTCTGTCTGTCAGTCTGTCTCTTTGACGTCTGCCTGTCTGTCTGTCTCTCTGACATCTGTCTGTCTGACATCTGTCTGTCAGTCAGTCTGTCTTTCTGACGTCTGTCTCTCTGACATCTGTTTCTCTGACATCTGTCTCTCTGTCATCTGTCTGTCTGACATCTGTCTCTCTGACATCTGTCTGTCCGTCTGTCTGTCTCTCTGCCTGTACATAGAGAGATTTTGTTGTATTCATTACTATAATGGAAGATGTTTGAGTGGCTTGGCTCAATGGAAGATGTTTGAGCGGTGTAACACTTTGCAAAGTAATAAACAACATTTAATAAAACTAAGGCGTCTCCAAGGATTAAGAAATGGATCCAGATGTTGTTATGAATATTTTCTAACAACCTGTGGTAACAGAATCAAGATATTACCATGTATATTATGTAAATGTAACATTGCGTTGCTAACAGCGGTGGATATAGTCCTCATGTAACTGTACATTTTTCTGCCTTAATCATCTTTATTGCAGAAATAAATATAGACAACTTTAAGCTGTAGTTAGCTGGCCGTTGTTCATTAGAGAAACAAGTTGTTTTGTGCAATATTACACTGGTAGCTAATGGTTACAGACATCAGGAATGCAGACAGGCAATACACCTCTATATCAATATAGGTGGTTTTCTACCATACCGCCATTTATGTTGGGTAGCAACTGACTTAAAAAGATGCTATGAAACGTATTTCAAAATGACATTAATTGGTTTGAATAAATACAGGCAGGCAGGCTACCTGTTTATAGAAAGAAACATACTGAGTCAAACAAGCTTGGTGGTGGTACAAGTATAAAAGAAGAAAAATGATCTCACGTCATAAATAAAGGTTATGAAGTCTGTGGAATTGGACAGAGTTTTAGTGTACAGTGTGTGGGAAGAAGGCAAGGAGGACAGACGGTTCAATTCACATTACTTTAGGAGCAGCACCTTGTAACAGGATGAGTTTGGATTCTAAGCTACTCACCTACACATTGTTGGAATTACAACGTACTCTAGTTCAAAATTCTGTGATACCTTGACAGAGCATGGGTGAAGTTGTGGTGCTTGGGGGATTTTTTTTTTTTGCCCTGAAATGAAAGCGTGATATTTATTTAGATTGATGTGGGGAGGATGGATTCACATGAGGAGAATTATGTGTGGTATGTGAACCATTTGAATCCCAGCTTGTCTACATGACAGCGTCTTTCACGGCCTCCAAAGGCATCAGCCTTTTAATGACAGTCGGAGCGGAGGGTCACATGTTGATCTTGACATCCTCTATTGTCCAGGGCCTGACGTGTCACCCGGTCCTGAGCCCAGCCATGACATCAGCCCTGAGGGCTTGAGGAGACCCCTGTGGTCAGCCATCGCAGCGTTAAAAGCTGCTTTTGTCTCCCAAGTCGATAAAAACGTCGAGAAACCATGAAAAGCACTCCTGGTGGGCTGTTCTACAATACCAAACGTGTTTCTAGACTCTTTATGTGGGAGTGAGAAAAATGCGTATTGTTTAGTCTGAACACACATCTTCCTCGATGTTTTGGGTGGTTGGACTTACGGGCTGTCTGAAGTCGTTAGTGCATTTAGCTTTTCATGTCGGAGTGGCTATTCTCATGTTGCTGTAGACAAGGACCACACACCCCAGCTGTTGTTGTGCATGTTGAATGTGTTGCTTTGGTGTTTGGGGAATATCTCTAGATTGTTGTCAGACTTAAAAGGCAGTGGTGAATGCTGACCTATTCACCCCGACCATCCTACACACTGATTTGATTGGCAGCCGTTGCCCTGGCAAGAGACTTGTTCGTTTTTGGCTCCTGTCTTAAGCAGCAGGGGTGTTTTTTGTGTCTGACCTTTTGGCATGACAAGCCCAATCCGAAGTCTGCCCGTGTTTGACCCTGAATATTCCACCCCCCCATCCCTCCTCTATCCAGCACCATGGAGACCACCTTCGACAGCGGCGTCACCACAGAGGTCACCGGAAAAGGCCTACTCAACCTGTGCACCCGCCCCAACCCAGCGCTGCCCTGGCGCCTGGGCCCTTCCAGCCCCCGTCTTCAGGCTGGGGACGCCCCCTCCACCGGGAACGGGTACACTGCGGCGTCGCGGACCAGTGCCGGTCGCACGGCGAGCCCAGAGGGCGGGCTCTACCGCCGCTGCAGGCAGACGTCCAATCAGGAGAGTACAGCCGTCTGCGACCTGGACCTGACAGACAGGATGGAGGAGGTGGACAGTGTCGCCATGGAGACCATGGGGTACATGAGCGACGGAGATGTCCTGCGGAGTAGCCTCCACTTGGAAAATGCCTCCAAGGGGTGAGTGTCCACAGGCAGGGGTCTAGTGTGGGAGCTGTATCTAACCCGAAAACACGCAGGATTACTGATTAGTTAGTGATTAATAGTTTTCTATTTAGTTTGGATGCAAACGAGAGTTGCGGAAGCTGTATGGAATCGAGGTCACATCTACACACAGGCATAGAATTACTGGAAAATGTCGAACTGGCATCAAATGAATAGCCAATTCTCACTGAAAACCTGTTGCCCACTGAATGGACCACCTCTGTTTTCTGTTGTTGTGCCACTAGGTGGCAGTGTTTCCATCTTCCCTTGTAATTGTCTACACTACCGTACACTTGTATCACGGTGGTCAGGTGTAGCTCAGAAGATCCATTTGTCTGTGGTACTGACAGATTCCTAGAGACAACAGTCATCATATTTAATTTAGATGGTAGCTTGATAATATGCTTGTCTTATTTGGAAAGCGCACACAGAAATATCAGGCTTTTAGCTCTTAAAGACTCTTCAAATAGGCTTTCACGTGCATAATTATTTTGATTATACTCTATTTATCTATCATCTTATTTATTTTGAACAAAAATATTTTGTCCCCTCCCAATATTGCAATTCTGTCCATAGCAGGCACGGGTTAGTCAAAACCCACCACCAGGACATCACAAAGATCAGGATGCCCCTAAAAAATTGATGACATGGCATAGAGAATGTTCATCAGGGGAGGCTACCGAATGGCCAAATGCAACAAAAAAGAACGTCCAAACCTACATATATTTTGCAAGAAGACAAAAGGAAACACTGCTGGACACTTCCAGCAAGACACCCGATAGAGGGGCCAACCAAAAGCAAACATCATGCATACTATCCAAACAGGCTCTATTTATTTGGTATCATATTCCTTTTTTCTTTGCATTGGTAACTTGTGAAATGTAGGAATGGTTTCTGGCAGTATAAATACGATGTTTAGATGAACCGCCAGTACTGGTTATAATGTCGGTCTTTAACATTGTCTGCACTGTGAATACAACCTTGACATTCAAGCAAAAAGACGTGGCGTAATGCACCGCGCAACTATTTTTCGCTCAGAAATTGTTATAGTTAGGTATGAGGCGAAGTTCACAGTAATCAATTGGTTTGTTTGCAAAATAGAGACAGTCATTGGACACTCGTCTTTGTCCACGTTTAGCATGCAGAATTGGGAATGGATTCTCCATAGTTATTCTCTTGTGGGAATATGATTGGATTGTGTGTCTATGGCCGTGCTTAGATTGGGGTGAAGTTAAATCGAGTTTGACTTAAAAATAATCTGCCCCTTGTGCTCTAGTGACAAAGAAGGTCATGGGAAATATTCTCCTCAGCCTTCCGATGGCATGAGACAGTAAGAGCTCTCTGAGTTTGAGTCAATATTCATGCAACGTGAATGCAGGTCCAGTGCTGATTTTAAGCTCCTCTTTTACTTGGCCCCCAAAGGTCTGTGGTAACACAAATTTTCCCACCTATACAGAGTCGACCGAGTCTTACTCAAAAAGGATTTCTCCACACTGAGGTAAATCATGTGACACGGAGCAGGTCAGGATATGTCTGTAGATGATATGATTACTGGTATGATGTGTTTCATCTCACTGGAATTGAAGCAAACAAGATGTTTACTTTTCTGTCATCTCCTGATCAGGTTTGAACTGGCTCCGGAGGCTACAGATATTGTGTATTGTTCACCACATTAATCTTTATTATGAAATTTCTTCTTGGACCCAGGATTATGTTAGTGGTAAAATTGTCATTATTTTACTTTGGAAAGGATTCATATAAAACTTTGACTTGGTCATACAATAGCTAAACATACAATAGCTAATAAGTGTGTGAGGGAACACATAGGCCTACTGGTAATTCAAATTCACTGGATCACTCAAACCAATGCCTCACGTGATCATGAGTTCAGTGATTAATGGGAGCTTGTAATGTTACTGTAAAAAAAACTGTCTCTGCCCTAACCCTGCTCTGTTGTTCAGTAACCAGCAGGCATGCAGCTCTCAAAACAAATGTTGGCTGGGACTCAAACTGGACCTTCAATTGACCAATCTATTACAGTTTGAAGAGAAAGTTACATTTTTGACTACTTTGAAACTTGTTTCGTTATAATGGGATAGTTTAGTTACAGTATACAGAAGAAATAATACACTTCCCTTTGAAAAAGTCCATGTGGGCTGAATACGTATTATATACATTGCAGCCAGGGAGGAGTGAATTTGACATTGCGTGGGGACACATTTGATAATTTTCACAAAGTGGTCTTTTTATTGGGACAGGACCACCTGACCTGCTTCTAACATTAGGGGGTTGGGCGTGCCACCCCCTGCTCTTACACCCCAAATATAGAATTGACCTACTTAGAAATGTAGTACTGTAGGATAGAGTTTTTTGCACTGAATTATAAAAAATATATATATAATTTTATAAAGGGGCACTTCACCCTGGTGGGCCCTCAGGGGGTGAGTTTCATGTCTGAGGGATGTTTCTAGGTCAGTGACATGTGTTTCACACATAATTGGACAGATGTATTTTAGGCGCACCAAAACGCATGTGCTATTATGTCACTGTGTGTATTGAAGGACGTGCGAGATCTGAAAAATGAAAGTTTTGTTTCACTTCGTTGAGACCCCATGTTTTCCCATTTGCTCTACAAGTCAATTTGATATATAGTTGTGGTTGTCTTTGAGTAATTGAGCCATTGGATGTCTTTCAGCAGATGTATTCATGAATTTACAAGATTTTTTCTTTCTATAATACTACAATCCTAAGGCCGTAACTTCCTGCTCTGCCATAGTCCCTCCCCTTCCTCTCCATTCTTTGCAACTGTTTTGAGCCTTGCTTATTATATAGCCATGTCGGTGGAAATAACTGTTGAGATCTGTGAGCAGAATTATACAGTATAATGTATTAACAAACCTGAATGCGCTTACTTTGGTGTTATTCGAGCTACTGTGTGAACATTTAGCACAACAAATGGTGGCGTCCTTCATAGAGTGACCAGATTTAGTGGGCAGTTGAGAATTGTGAATTCTTAGCTATTTCTACTGGTGAACGCGTGTTTACGTATGTTCGCGTTTTTGCCAAGTAACCACAAAGTTACGGTATTAGCTTGTCAAAAGCAGATTATCAATGGAAACAGTCATTTCTACTGGTAAATATTTGTTGATGTAAATTGTTGTTTGTTTGTTCCTTAAGTGATGTAAATGTGAATGTGGCATTTATCGGTGAGATCTGTTGTAGTTACTTATGGGATCTGTTGTAGTTACTTATGGGTGCATTACTGGCAGTGGCACCAAGCAAACGGAAGACGAAGGAGCATTTTTGTGTTGGCTTTTAATTACTACAGACAGGCACATAACATCACATGGGCATGGTCAGTGTTGGTGTTGGAAATATATCAATTGTTTAAAGGTGTATTTCTCGTCTTCTATAAATGATCATTGTCTCCATTTGCCATTTTATTGAGGAGCTGTAATCTACGTCCACTATGAATTCTGGAACTGGTATTTTATGAACAAACCAATACAGAGGAAGTTGATTCCACCGTGAAATTTACATTTGCTCAGTCTAGATTGTGTTGAGGATATCCAGTGTTTTTATGGCACAAATCTATTACTGTCAACTTTAGTAATTGGTACATTAAGAAGTTGTGTTGTGGTGAAATGTCCCTTTAATAACTCTTAATGAGACTGTTAATGAGTCATGCACTGTGGCGCGTCACATTGCGCAATAAGGTTAATATTTTCCCCATCTGGTTGATGAAGTTTGTTCACAGGAAAGCATTGGGCTACTCCCTTCTTTGACAAAGATTAGGGCTTACCTGCCCAGTGTGTTAGTCATCAACTAGTCTGACTCAGCTTTAATAGCTGCCTGGAGAGACAGTCACATCAGTCACTTCTCGACCTCGAAACACTCCAAAGAGTTAATCCTAGGAAATGTGGCTGCTATTAATGGCTTTTGCTTATCAGAGGAAATTCAGGCCTTTTGTTTATGGTAGTGCTGCCAGGGCACTTCTGGACATGAAAGGTGACCGGTAATTAAGGTTGGTGAGTGACTGGCTAGTTGTCAAAACAGTTGTCAGAATGGATGAAAGCTCAAAAATACAGTTTTAATGTAACAGCTGTACTATATTAATAATAGTGACTGTATTATAGCACAAACTATGACATAGTGGGATACCGAATGTCAATGGGATAGAGACATTTTGGTGGGACTGTTCAATTAAATGTTAAATATCAGTCCCCCTTGTAGAGCTCCACGCCTCCAGCTGATTTAAACTGAAATAGTGGGCTGGCCACCTGAACTTGTTGGGGATGACAGTGGTACTGTAGAGAGAGACAGAAAATTATCTCTTTCTCTGTCCCTATGTCTTCTCAGTGTAATAGAAGGTCAATATTGACCAGAATGTCTCCTATATACGCTTTTGTAATTATTTGTCTTGTGGGGCTGTAGCGCCTTCAGTTTAAGATCCAGCAACCTTGGTTAAGATGGGTATGCTTGGTTAAGATGGGTATGTAACACTAGTAGTGACTGAAGATGGGTACGCCTAACACTAGTAGTGACCTCCGATGGGTATGCTAACACTAGTAGTGACCTCCGATGGGTATGCTAACACTAGTAGTGACCTCGGATGGGTACGCTAACACTAGTAGTGACCTCGGATGGGTATGATAACACTAGTAGTGACCTCGGATGGGTACGCTAACACAAGTAGTGACCTCAGACGGGTATGCTAACACTAGTAGTGACCCCGGATGGGTATGCTAACACTAGTAGTGACCTCAGATGGGTATGCTAACACTAGTAGTGACCTCAGATGGGTATGCTAACACTAGTAGTGACCTCAGATGGGTATGCTAACACTAGTAGTGACCTCAGTTGGGTATGCTAACACTAGTAGTGACCGCAGATGGTTCTGGTAACTCCAGTCATGACCTTCAAAATGTCCAAACAAAACCAAGACCAACCCATGTTAATCAGATGTCACAGTAACCTGTTGCTGTGCTTAAGCTTGAAATTCTGATAGCGACAGCTGTACTTGCCAAAGTCAGAAATAGACATGCTTATAAATGTCTCTAATCCAGGCATCAAAATGTAAACATAAAGCATCTGCACTTTCTGTAAAAAAAAAGAAAATACATTTTAAAAAACTCACGTGAGAGTTAATTATAGAAAATGCTTAGTGAGTACTTTTATATGCTTGGTAAGCAGTCTGTGTTTTATGACTGGGAGTTTATACTGAAATGTGAACTTCCTGTCACACTTTAAGACAAGCTGACTTTCCTTGTGTCATCTGGATTAATATGAGACACATGCTGGGGATTTGGTGGAGTCACTGGGATGACAGTAAAGCCGTAAATTCAATGAATTCATCTCACCCTGAGCTTGTAAGTCTGTGGTGTTGCTCTGGGCAAAAACCCTGACAATGGTCCTGTAAATGGGATCAAAACTGATAAGGAGGATGTATTTAGGTAGTGTTGACTGAGGATGTTTATCTAGCTGCGGAGGGTTGATCATCAATTACGCCCTCATCATACAATGCTGAGTTGACTGTGGCATGTTCTGTTGTCTTATATGCTGTCATTCCTTTAGTCTACAAGCCAGCTTTAGTCTGGGAAAAATTGAAGGGATGGTGTGACGATTCTGAATGCTGTGCCATATTGTTAGTATATGTTGACATTTGGTTGGATATTTGGTTGGTTCTTACTTTTTGATCTTATTAGCACTGACGTCACATGCATAACATGTGCTGTGAAGTTAGTGTGCAGAGAGATTTAGACTGAGAAACGTACAAACCCTCAATAATTGTTGTTTATGTTATGAACCAAATTATTTTCTCAGATTCTGCAGTTTTTAGATTCCAAACATCATGGTCATCCTGGGGGTCAGGAGGTCAGACACATTATGTAGTACATAACAGGATTGTTTGGGGCTCTAATCCTGTCAGTAAAGTGGATCTGTAAAGCTTGCAATTTTGTGGCCAAGCAGAGGATAGACAGACAGACAGACAGACAGGGGCAGAGACTCAGACAGGAACTGAAATTGTCACTGCCCAACTGCATCTGTCATTGACAGACCTGTTTTATTGTCTGTCTGCAGACACGTGACTGACATCGGGCCGAGCGTGTGCACGGGGCGCCTCAATCGCCTACCAGATGGTGTCCGGGAGACGCTCCATTGCAAAACTTCAAAGGGCCGAGGGGATGCCACAGACAGGTAGACCACTACCCAACACCCCCGTGTCCTCACCTCACTCCACCTGCAGGGCCCGTGCCGGACAAGGCTTCTGTACACATCGCCACGGGAGGACTATGGGCCAAACTGGGAGGTTTATTGGAACTTTGGAATTAGATCTGTGCTCCTGCCAAAGGAATGCCATAGACTGTTGAAATATCTATGGGTAGGATCAGTCTGGAAGCAACAGAAGTACCATTGTTGGGAGGCAGGCTGACTGGAAACACTGATTGCTTTCCTCGGTGCCACAGGCTATAGATGAGTATTTGATGGGTTCAAGGCAGAGAGTCACAGCCCTCGGTGTCTTCAGCCTGCCAAAGGAAGTGTAGTGTAGTCATTCCTCTTCTGTGTGATGGTTACAGGCCTAGGCTGAGTCTCAAATCGCATACTACTTACTACATACTGCAAGTACATACTTCATGGGTGATGGTAAATTATGTACAGTTTAGTTTATAGTTAGCTCGTATGCCAGTATTGAGACCGATTGGGACATACTACCTCGTCATAAAATTCCATCTCATCAGATCACTTTGTCGAGCATTAACATCACAACAAGTTTGAATATGTAGCTAGTACACACCATTAAGCGTTGTGTTAAATTGACTAACGTTTTTTATGAATAATTTACTTCCACTACAGACAGCATCTATGAACTGTATAGCTTTTGCCACTGGCCATTATAATATCTTACAAACCAGTAATACTACTGTCTTACTACATGGAATAGTTATAAAACCTGAGCTCATGCAAGCGAATCTAAACACAATCTTTATGCTACCAAAGCTATTTCATTTCATGGCACAACAACATTCGTTTTTCTTTCATACGTGAATGACATTCATGCAATAACTATCAATATAGGTGACGATAACTGACTTTTTTGTCTATTGAAAAGACAAGAGAATCATGGTAACCCCTCCTCTTTTACTGCACAAGGTGTTGTGGTCTATATTACCCCAAAAAGCATGCATGGAGGCATCTAGACTCTGTGGCTCAGGACCTC
>JACXGI010009891.1:7780-29300 GCA_016801175.1 Esox masquinongy | reverse complement strand
ACACACCCACACACCCAGACACACCCACACCCACACACACCCAATACAGCTGCCTAAATCTGTGTTTCCCAATGGTTACGCAGTCTAAAGGACTCTACGATCTCACTGTGCAGGTGTTGACAGCTCTTCAAGATGCCGTGACCAATCACAACCTGGCTGTGCAGCATGCCCCTCCCCCTGAGACGACCTCTACCTTGGCTCCATCCTCATCCCTGGCCATTGACTCAACCTCGGCCACTGCCTCATCCCCGGCCACTGCCTCATCCCCGGCCACTGCCTCATCCCCGGCCACTGCCTCATCCTCGGCTACTGCCTCAGGCCCAACCACTGACTCATCCCCAACCACTGACTCATCCCCAACCACTGCCCCTGTTGCCAAGAACCTAGCCAGGGTCACACCCGTTCATTCCTTTCAGGTAAGAGAGAAAGTGGAGGTCATTGAGGGATCATACCAGCTCCTTAAGAACATTACGGTACAATATTTCTTATTGCCTCTTCCATTATCTCTGTCTGTGTGTGTGTGTGTGTGTGTGTGTGTGTGCAGGTTAAGATGGTGCGCTACGGCAGACAGACGGTGTCGGTGGATGTGGACATGGGAGTGCTGATCTTTGACAGGAGGTCTGGGTCATCAGCTGGAGTGGAGACGGTGTCACATGAACGAAGTAAGAGGATAACAAACCTGCCTCACATCACCTGGCAGTTCCACAAAGAATTGTGGACCTAACAGGAACCGTTCTCCCCTTCGGTGTCATAGTTCTGCAGCTGGTCCGGTTCCAGAGCGGCCCGGCCAAGCTACACATGGTAGTGGACGGCCATCAGAACACGCCACGAGAACTCACGTTTGAGAGTGAACGGGTATGTACGGACCTACATGCCCTCAATTAGATTCTGCCGCAGATGTCTTGTTGACTGAGAAAACTGTGTTTACCTCAAGAAACGGCAGGCGTTCTGTCAGCTGCTCCAGTTGATGAAGACCAAGCACTCCTGTCTGTCTGAACCAGACATCATCTCTATGTTTGTGGGCACCTGGAACATGGGTAACTAAGAAATCAGTACAATCAATACCATCGCCGGTAAATCTACGGCCGGTCATTAGATGGTTACTGCAGTGAGAAGCCATAGTTGCCTGATTGGAGACGCGTGCGCCATGTGACGTTTGCCCATTCGTTGCGGGGCTAACGCCCGTGTGTCCAGGTGGCTCCCCCCCTCCTCGGAGTCTGCGTTCCTGGGTGACGTGCTGTGGCCTGGGCAGAACCCCAGATGAGTCCACAGCTCTGCTGCCTCAGGACGTCTACGTTCTGGGTACCCAGGAGAACGCCCAGGCAGAGAAAGAGTGGATGGAGCACATCAGAGCTTCCCTGCACAGCTTCACACACATAGACTACAAGCAGGTGGGCGTTGGATAAAAGGCGCCTTCTACAATGTATTCTGCTCATAGGGCAGATTTCTCTTTTTGCCCTCCGTTATTTTTTTTTTATCTCTGTTATTTTTCATTCTTGACACCTCTCTGCCTCTTTCTCTTTTTCTACTTATCTCTCTGCCTCAATGTCTCTATCTTGTTTTCAATCTCTCTTATTTTTTTATATCTCTCTTTCTCTCCAGCTTCTTTCACGATCTCTCTGTTGGTGTCTCTCGCTCTCTCCACATAGCTTATTTCCCCTTTCTCCACGTAGCTCATTTCCCCTTTCTCCTTGCTTTCAGCCTCTCGAATGTCATGCTCTGTAATAATGTTGTTGCTTACCAATTTCCTTTGCTTTTAACCGAATGTCACTAAAAAGACATACTGAGTTTTAGTGTTTATTTATTTGTCAGATATTTACCAGAGTTTGCCTAGAAATACAACTATCACCGACGTCTTGTTCATGAAAAATGATCCAGTCTGAGTTAGTCTGTCGGTCTGAGTTGTTCACCAGGCCTGTCCCAATAGCCGTGTATTATGTCCTCTTGACCTGCAGGTGGCAGTGCAGTCCCTGTGGAACATGAGACTGGCAGTGTTTGTCAAGCCGGAGCACGAGAGCCGTGTCAGCCGCGTGAACACGGCCTGTGTAAAGACTGGCCTGGGGAACACACTTGGTGAGATGCCTTGTACTTGCTAGGATCATTTGTGGAAAAGCTACTCTGACAAAAAAAGACACCCGCCTACTCTTTCTCGGAAAACCATTCCCGCCTCTTCCTTGGAAAACCATACATGTTTAAATAATTTAGCAGATGCTCCTATCCAGAGCAATTGACAGTAAGCTCACACAACTTAAGATAGCTAGGTGGGACAAACACTCAGCTTATTATTAGTAAATGCAATTTACTCATTGAAGTAGCAAATTAGGTTTCACAAGGAAGAGAAAAACTGATGAAATACCTGCAGTTATGCACACGCTAATGACCAACCGCCCAGGATAACAGAGCGGGGAGAAAGTGTTTCCAATTAGCTCAGGTTAATTTTTGAATGATCTGTCTTCAGGAAATAAAGGTGCAGTTGGGGTGTCCTTCTTTTTTAACGCTACCTCCTTTGGCTTCGTTAACTGCCACCTGACCTCGGGCGCAGAGAAAGTGGTGAGGTATGGACATATTGTGCACTGCTCACACCAGCGACCTGTGCTCAGCAGTCTGGTGGACCGCTTGAGTGTTTGACCACTGGTAGAACCTTTCAAAGATTGATGTGTACTTGTCTGTTTACTGTTTACAGTTCATTACTTTGAACTGTGTGTATTCAGTGTGTGTGTGTGTGTTGATTCCCTCACCTTCCCTCCATGTGTTTGTGATCCTGTCAGGAGGAACCAGAATGTCTCAGACATTCTCAGGCTATTGTCCCTGGGTGACAAGCAGGTTGGCCCTTTCGACATCGGCCTGCGTTTCACACATCTGTTCTGGTGTGGAGACCTCAACTACAGACTAAACCTGGATGTCCAGGTCGGAAAAAGACACCCCCCCACCTGACACTTAACGCACTTCTCTGTGTGTTTCTCAGCAAATGAATCCCCCTTAGTGAACCTTGAACAGACAAAACTTCATAGAGCCAGAGTTACGTTGCATTCCCTTAAACTGTATTTCTATTCTCTTCATGTCCGTTGCATTGTGTAGGACATCCTGAAACATGTTTCAAAGCGGCAGTTTGATGAGCTCATGTGCGCTGATCAGCTGACGCGAGAACGACACAAGAGAAAGGCCTTCCTCAATTTCAGTGAGTAGCATTCTATGGTTCCTCATTCAGTTCCGACACTGTTAACACAAAGTGCTCTGTAGCATCAGAATTAGTAGTGGCTGAGCAGCATTAAGGATATGAAACCTTGGTTCGAGCATTGAAACTCCTCATTCAACATAGTTTGTTGTAACACCTATAAGTTGGGCACCAGGTCCGCTGTCGAAATGGTTGAAAACGCTATTTTGAAAATAAATCATATAAACACTATTTTGAAAAGAAATCATATAAGTCTATCCCAAATGGTTTATCTCATTTGGGATTTTTTTTCAGCACAATGCTAAATCTACCAGCAGTAACTGGGTCCACATTAGGCATAGTATTTTCTTAAAAATATTTGTACTACATTGTATGTAATATAACATCAACAAATTGGGTACAATCCTCTAAAAGCAGAGCCAGGTGGTATAATAAGTTGTTCAAGGAGATTCAAATTAACTTCAAATGAGTTTACTCAGTAAATGTTCTGTTTTGGTGATCCTCATAAAATACATATTTACATTTTGAGGAACAATCAAGTTGGATTTATTCAAATTTAATGGGTGAAATGAAATTTAAACAATTTGCTTTTATTTTGTATTAATGTTTGTTGTTTTTAAGTAAACAATTTTTACCCAAGAATATTTTTTACAGTTTCTCTGTGAATGTTTCTGTTGAAATTCCAATTAATTTTACCAACTTACTTCGCAAGAACTTACATTTCCACTTCCTCCTATTTCAATTTCACTTCATCTATGTCTGCTGTTTTAATCTGACTGAATAAAGAATTGAAGAAAATAAAGATAGAAATCGCCCCAGAAATATGCGTATGTTGTTATTGTCAATCAAAATGGAGGTTATACTGTAAACAATTTGCATTGAACCATTTGATTGTATGAGATACACAAAACAACTCTTGAAAACATGCACCGATATTCTGAGTGTAAAACCACTTTGTGTATTTCCAAGCATCTCAGCTATAATTAAAAACACTTTCTGTACATTGTATCATATCACTTAGCTTGATGTTTCCATTCAAACACCTGATCTCTTGGGTTGGATATCATTACACAACCCTTTGGAATCTTTGTATTTTTTTTACACTATAGCGGATGTCAAATGGTACCTTTATGTGTTGGCAATACCTGCGTTATTGATTTGTCACACTTTCTCTCTTTTGTCTCTGATGTACCCCACCTGTCTTCTCTTGCCTCTCTCCATTTGCCTGTTTTTGTCCATGTTAAGAGGAAGAGAAGATTGCATTCCCGCCCACCTACCGGTACGAGAGGGGCTCCAGGAACTGTTATCTGTGGCAGAAGTACAAGACATCTGGCGTGAGTCCTCTCTGTGACACTGGCAGCTAAACACCTCTCCACGCTGCACTATGTCCAAATCAGGGTGTTGTCCAGATGACGTCTAATATAAAAGTGATGAGTAATCCACACAAAGCACCACATCAGCCTTGAAGAACAGTGTGCAAATATTGATATTGCCTAATGCTAGGTTGTGAAGCATTGCTTTTTTTATCCACTGGCACATCCACACCTAAACATTTAAAATATCTACATATGGCTAGCTACTTTCTGACTAATTTAATGTGCAACCCAACCAGTGTTTACGGGGAGTAATGCAGAGTGGGTACTTTGACTGCACAGTCAGTGGAGTGTGTTGAGACTACAAAAAAAACACCTCTCTGAAATGACTGGACTGATGGGAGTGCCATGTTCACCGATGTACACAGCTTAGTTTCCAATTAATTGTGTTTTTGTCACACAACGCATCTGACAACAAAACACAGATTACGCCAATTACCGGTGTTGTCTCGTCTGCGTAAAACAGGTGCGTGTCAATGTGCCATCATGGTGTGACCGAATTCTGTGGAAGTCCTACCCAGAGACACACATCACCTGCAACTCGTACGGTGGGTCAGGGTTTGAATTGGGATGTGCTTGGTTTTCGTCTCATAATGCTATTGTAACAGATGACAGTGTTGTGGTTCAGGAAGTTGGATATCACTGTGTTATTTCCTGGTGTCATTGCTAAATCGGACAGTTTGTAGCCATTTCTGTTATTGTTTTCCTGTAAAATGTGTGGCACCCCGTTAGGATGTGACTGTTCTCTGGTCTGTGGTCCGCTCAGGGACAGTCATTACCTCACCGCTGCTCTGACTCCAGGGCTTCTTTACTTCCCTCGGCAAATAACTGTTGCCACACACCACACTCTCGCAGAGTCATTAAAGGATCATTAGTTTAATTATGATGATACGGTTGAAAAACATTCCGTGCTAAAGCGATCCTCAGTCACATGAGATTTCATGCTAGAGTGAGCAATGTAACGATGATGGACATGCTGTGTCAATTGGATTGAGGTTGCTCTTCTCCATCTCCAGGCTGTACAGATGACATCTTCACCAGTGACCACTCACCAGTTTTCGCCACATTCAATGTAGGGGTGACATCACAGTTCATCTCCAAAACAGGTGAAGTCATTGTGGTTATCTTAACACTGGAGTTGTTAATAATAGACAATACGTCATATAAAGGAACGTGGGCTTGCTTTGATCCTTCCTTGCCTTCTACTACAAACAGGCCCCGGCTCTAGTACGGAGAGAGCATGGATAGAGTTGGACGGCATCGAAGCCATTGTGAAGACAGCCAGCAAAGCCAAGTTCTTCATTGAGTTTCACTCACCCTGCCTTGAAGGTTGCAATTTATCCTTAATATTTCCTGAGCTACTTCTAAAAACGCGTTCACACTTTCCTTGTGCAAGTTTAGTTATGACTACAATCTTACCACCTACCCATCATCATAACATTTTACCTCGATGACCGTATCATTAGCTTACTAGACAGCAAGCTACTGATGTGTACTGTACATGTATAAGAAATGCTGGATTAGGTTGAAGACAAATGTCTGCCTTCAACAACAGGACTGCCAAAAACAAAGTTTGCTAGCAAAGATCCTGGTTTTGACTGTCAGTTACTGAGTTCAGCCTGCGATCATTATAGTTTCATTAGTTAGCTAGTTGGCTAGATAACTGTAGTAGACATCGGTAGTAGACACCACTCTAGAAGAAGTCTGACTAACGTGCCACACATATTCTCTCCTCTTTTCTCCTTTTAATCCTCCTCCTTGCATGTTCCTGCTGATCTCTCAGCCTCAGCTGAGGCTCACCATCAAAAGGTTACGATCTTGGTATTTGATTGTTCTACCTAGATTTGTACTGATGAGCGCTGCTGGCAGGTTTAGTGCAGGTGAAGCTCAGCAAGATATAATCGATTATATCTCAAGTTTGTAATGTTAGAATAAGAAAATGTCATCGTATTAATGTAAGTATGCACTACTTGTTATGGGTTGTCAGGGTTCAAAGCGAAAAGTGACCTTTAAGTCGATATCTGTTCTGTGCAGAGAGTCGCCGCTCCGCGGAGAATGACTCCCAAAGCTGTGATGTGCCGTGTTTCCTCAAACTGGGCTGGTCTCCCAGGCAGCTGCCGAAGGTAAAGAGGTCCATCTGGAGCCGGCAGCCTTGATTGTTTCTGAAGACACATGCAGCAATTAACATGTTTGTTTGTTTGTCTGTGTGTGTTTTTGTGTGATATATCAGCTTCTCCCGATCATCTCGGATATGGAGTACCTCCAGGAGCAGCACCTCCTGCTCTCTGTGAAATCATGTGACGGGTTTGAGTCATACGGTTGGTCATTATCCCGTTATCGGCCCTCATGTTTAGAGATCAGCCAAGAGAACTCAAAATTGTTATTCAATGGGAGCCTGTACTGTGTGGGATATGTGTGGTGCGGCATCCCTCAGGGCAGCTGCCTTGGACCATTACATTTTCTGTGTATACAAAGGATTTTGAAGCAGTCTTGGAATGACGATGTAGACGATCCCACACTCTACGTGAACCTAAAATGAGTGAGCTCACTGACACTCTTTAGATGAAACAAGTTGAAGTGCATTAAGAGGGAGATAGGGACAGATATAGGGAGATGCATTTCTGGACAGGTCTTGGAATACTGTGTGGATGTTTCAGTTTCTAGGAATAGCATTGGATGGTCCGTAATCAGGGTCTACTCACATTGACAAAGTTGTTGTAAGGCTGGGGAGACGTATGCTTTTTATGAGAAGACGTTCTGCGTATTTGACATAAAAATTACCTGTACGAGTTCTTTAGGCTCTGGTCTTCATCTTTACTACTGTCACTTAGTATGGGGAGGTGCAGCAGAACAGAGCAAGCAAGGCTGTAGCTGAAGAAAAGGAAGAATAGCTGTTACTTTAGCTTAAGCTAATCCAAACACACTTCAAACTTCCTTTCCCTCTATTCACCACTTCCTTTCTCATCAGTCATTTCGCAAGACTTCAGTCAACTCCCTGAACCCCCATTCAATGAGGAGTTCTAGACCCATTGTGGGCCCTTCTGTTGATCCTGTAGGTGAGTGCTGTGTGGCGCTGCGCTCCTTGCTTCGCAGCGGGGAGCAGTTTGAGACATTTCTGACCCACCGGGGCGAAGAGATGGGTTCCATCCGGGGGAGGGTCAAGGTCCACGTGCCCAAGGACCGACGAGGGACCAGGGAGAAGACCTACGGTGGGTTGGCCAGCCTGCCCTCCAGCCAACCTCTGCACGGCTTTCCTCCATATCCTTTCCTCCCTCTGCTCACACTATTACTTCCTTCTGGCCTTCTGTCAGGACCATTGTTAGCTCTCTGATTCTTCTCTGCTTCCCCTATTTTGTTGCACAATGATCCAAGGCTTTACTTTCCCTTTCTCCTTCTCCCCCTCTGGTCTCTGTCCTGGCTTCCTCTTTTGGCTCCTTGCTGGTTTTCCCTGACCAGATGCATCCTGGATTCAAGGGACGCAGATTGTGATTGGCTGCCCTTAGCCCTGAAGGTCAGGCCTCACACATTGCCATGATGACATGCATGAGTTCCTCCTTCAGCCTAGACAAACACGGAGCATGTGGATATGGCACAAGCTGGACGGTTTCCAGTAAACATTGGTTTCTATTTTACAGAGTGTTTCTGCTTTGACAAGAATGAAAAGGGCCAGGTGACACCTCCGTCCACTCAGGCACCAATCAGCCGGTAAGGATATTCAGGACCTTCATGGTGAAGACTTTTTCACTTTGAAAAACAGTCAGATAGTGACGAATGTGTTGTTGTGCTTACTTCCATTATAACCGATCCATTTATTTCAGATCATCACCACCCACACCCAAGCCAGGTCCCAGTAGCTACACAAACCCTGCTTACTTCATATTCGAAGGTGTGCCCGTCCTACGGAAGGTGGAGGAGGCACCACCTCATCACAGGGACCCCCAGGTGGTCTGGGCCGGTGACGTAGCCCTGCAGCTACCAAAGCTCTCGGGGGGGCGAGGCTATGACAGAAAGTCTTCTCGCAGGTCGGACTTCACGGAGATTGAGATTCCGAGCAACCTGCCCCAATACCCCTCCTCCAATGACCATCACCCTCCACGGACCAGCTCCTCTTATCAGCTTTTCCCCCCTGCGCCCAGCCCCACCACCACCTCTCACTACCACGAACAGCCCACGCAACCACGGCCAGGCAAAAACCACATCGTTCAGGGCTCCGTCCAGCCTGTCAAGAACCTGGTGGACATGTACAAGAACCGCTCTGCCATCGTCCGGGAAAACCCCTGCAGAGAGCGGCCTAGGGTTCACCGACTGGAACGAGCCAGTCCTGCGCTGAGCAGCAAACCCCTGTTCCTCTACCCCTATGTGTCCACGAGGGTGTCCCGCGTCCAGGCCTCAGCCCCCTGGGTTGTGGAGCCATCCGCGGGGCCCCCAGGAGACCACTCCCTCACCGCACTGCAGATGGCAAAGTCCCTCAGTGAGGTGGACTTCTCTCCTGTGGAGCTCGGAGTTCCGTGCACGCCACACCAGAGACCTTCCCAGAGGAACGACCCATCCATGGCTGCAGAGAGAGGCTACTGCTGGGAGAAAGAGGTCAGTGAACTGAACACAATACAGTATGTTCACAGCTGGACTTGGGCTACCTACTGACCAATCACAATGCAGTATGTAGACAGCTGGACTGGGGCTACCTAGGTGCCAGTTGTTTTCCTAGGTCTGTTCATGTGATCATGAAAAACATATTTCTAATATGGCGTCAAACCGTTGGCTGTGTGCATACATTGACAGGTATATTTAATAAGACTTTTATTTTGGCGTCTCACCAAGGTCCTCCACGGAGCTCCGGAGACAGTGCGGGAACTTCTCAGCACCCTGGGTCTGCAGAGATACACACTGGGGCTCAGCCTCAATGGCTGGGATGACCTGGACTACTTCAGGTGAGCCGAAACCGGAACTGGAAATGACGTCTGTGTAGTTTGGCCTCGGTGGTCCTAGTGGGTTGGGGGTACCTTCCTGACCTTTGACTTTTCCACAGTGGCATCACGGAGGAAGATCTGCGTGCTGCCGGAGTGTCCAACCCTTCACATCGCCGCAAGATCCTGGACAACCTACCTAAGATCTGGGATTCACTGTAGACCTACTCACCTTGTGAGGTGTTTCAAATGGATCGACTTCAGTGATCGGTGCCTCTGACCCAGTGAACCTCAAGCTGTATCGTCCCTCACCGTCATTTGATCTACAGTAAACGTGAAGCGCTCGTGCACAAGTACATAGAATGCATGCTGCGTGTCCCGGAAGACCCTCACCACCGTTTCCCTCGATGGGTCCAGATTCTCAAAGCCCAGTGTTGATTTTGGGCATCCCTGGAGTTTTTGCCTGAACAGTCACACGTCAAACTCCCAGTGCACTGTCCCCTGCTCTGCTGATATGGCGCACAGAGAGACGCTTGGAAAAGCACTCAGCAAGGGCCATGAAGGGTAGAACATATGGCTGTACTTATTTACCTGCACATGCTGTTGCCTGAGCTGGTCAGTTAACATATGGACACTCTTATGCTTTGTGTTTACTCTCCTGTGGTATTATCTTGTCACCGTGGTGTAGCTGATCTCAGTGATAACAGTTAATGAACATTCTGTAATCTTCCGTGTTACATCCTGTTTCTCTGGTCCTGTCTGGTTATTGATCCCACAGCCTGGGACTGTCTGGTTATTCATCCTACAGCCTGAGACTGTCTGGTTTTTGATCCCATAGCCTGGGACTGTCTGGTTATTGATCCCACAGCCTGGGACTGTCTGGTTATTGATTTGACAGCTTGGGACTGTCTGGTTTTGATCCCATTGCCTGGGACTGTCTGATTTTTTATCCCATTGCCTGGGACTTTCTGGTTATTGATCCTACAGCCTGGGACTGTCTGGTTATTGATCCTACAGCCTGGGACTGTTTGGTTATTGATCCTACAACCTGGGACTTTCTGGTTTTTGATCCCATTGCCTGGGACTATCTGGTTTTTTATCCTACAGCCTGGGACTGTCTGGTTATTGATCCTACAGCCTGGGACTGTCTGGTTTTGATCCCATTGCCTGGGACTGTCTGATTTTTTATCCCATTGCCTGGGACTTTCTGGTTATTGATCCTACAGCCTGGGACTGTCTGGTTATTGATCCTACAGCCTGGGACTGTTTGGTTATTGATCCTACAACCTGGGACTTTCTGGTTTTTGATCCCATTGCCTGGGACTATCTGTTTTTTTATCCTACAGCCTGGGACTGTCTGGTTATTGATCCTACAGCCAGGGACAGTCTGGTTATTGATCTTACAGCCTGGGACTGTCGTGGGCCCCTGAAAGGTGACACATCAAATTTTTTTTTTTTACTGGCTTTTGAAATTGTATTAAAAGGACTGTTTACTGAGTGAGAGATAGCTGTGATTCCTGGACACTGCCACTGTCTGATGCTTGAGGGCCGAAAACCTGTGGTAGCCCGTGGTAACCAGTGGTAGCCCGTGGTAATCAGTGGTAACCTGTGGTAGCCTGTGGATTCTCCTGGAAACCCATGGTAAGAAGCGGTAACCTGTGGAATCGGGTGGTTCATCGCCAGTGGTATCACTCGGATTGTAATTCAATCATGTTTAATTGTACGTCCTGCTTCTTTATAGCTTTATTTCCTGAATTTCCTTTATTTCCTTGTTGGATGTAATGAATGTAATTAATATTACGCTTGTTACATTAATTTAACCAAATGGGACAAGATGTGAGGAGAACATTGTTGTAATAACATTATGAAATGATCTGTACATATTTATCAGTAAATGTGAGACCATGAAATACAAAGGACATTGAGCGTTGGGAGATTTGATATCCTATACTGCACTATGGCATTGTGTTTGTTTTGTCTTCATATAAAACTAGGAAACTTTCCACATCATGTTGCCTCTTCCCCTCTTTGTATACAGTCCTTGCTGGCAAAACCAGCAGAACGCCATCACCAACATACATAATTCATCTCACAGTCAGTACCAGCTGATAGCTCAGTCCATCAAGGCCTGCATGCTAGATGATGCATATTTTTATTTTCTCTCTCTGTGTTGTTCCAATAATGTGGACATTGACCGACAGCCATTGTGGGAACTTAATGTGCCTCTTGCCTAACAGCAAATGCTGTGACTAATTGTCAGTTCTATCAGTTATACTGTTATGCGTGCACGTGGGTGAAGTGTATACGCGGGTGATTATGAGAGTCTCAATATTTTTGGCGTGTGTGTCTGGGCTGGTTTCTGGCGGTGGTTTCTGGCTAGTTAGTCATTAAAACATGAGGCAACATGCTCCTCTGTGTTGGCTGACAGCAGGTATGTGTCAGTGACCGACTAACTTACGGTTGAAGCAAACATGTGGACTGATTTCCCCTTCTGGACTTAGGCACTGTTCGGTGATGCCGAGATGATAAAAGCCCTGGTCTGACTCCCTCTGGTAGAACCGTCTTAATGTGTTTGCAGCAGATCCACAGGATTACGTGGACATTTGGCAGAATGCCACCACAGCGACTCTGTGCTCCTCTATAAACCCCCTGCCTTTGTCCACTGCTAAACACGGCTACATGGCTTTGTGTGTTTGTCTTTAAATGTAATCCATTGTAGTTACTTGTTAACCAGAATTGAAATCTGTAATTTTTGCATTACCCGAACTCAGTAATGTAATGTTTTACACTCCAGTTAAGAGGCACTTGAAGGAGACAAAAAGGAATATTACCAGTTGAATGGCATCTATAGCCGGAGCAATCAGTGATGTGAGTTTACATGTAACTGGCCATGAAGGGATGTTGCATTTTACGTTATGGGTTAAGCATGTTTCTAACCTCTTTCAACTTCAATATAGTAATTGAGACACGTCTTCACATTAAAAAAAAGTCTATTATTACAACTGATTAAATACTCCTTGATATTTGAGAATTTGACTTCGAAATATTGATTTGAAAATTTATTTGACCTAAATATAACCCAAAAACAAAGGATTTGCTAGCCTACTCGGTTGTTTGTTTTTCTTGCTTTAAATTATTTTGTGTAAAAAAATTCTGTTCTTATCTAATGGCACACCTTTATCTATATTGAGAAGAACTGTTTAGATGTTACAAACGAAAAAAGGCATTTTAGATATGACAAATGGTAAAGGACTTTTTAAATGTGACAAATGATGTTGACACTTTGACTTTTCCCCATATCTCTTTTTTCTGTTGTTACAGCTATTTCAGTAAATAATTTTCATTTGGTATTCAATCTACCTAGCTAACTGAACTTGTAGTAATCCTGGCCCAATGCAGACTGGAAAAGCAGGTGCCCAGCAAGGTTGCAATGTGGGCAGTGCGAGAACAGAGCAGAGCCCTTGTAGTATTGAGGCCATAGACGCAAATTATTGTCCAGAAGTGGCGGTGCCTCTAAAAGAGACCCTTGTAGCTAATTTGTTCGAGCGTGGTGCTTGCAAATGCCAGACTTGTGTTTTATTTCCACAGGGGTCAGTAGGAAGATGTGTCAGAAATGTATAAACTAACTCCTGATCTAGAGTTCCAGGATGTGCATCAGCCCTCTAACCCTACCAGCCGCCTTTTGGGTATTATTTTATTTTTTTGCTGGTTGGTTTTAGGTGGGGTTCATCGGGTCATTAACGTGAAATGCTGTGTATGTGATATGACAGATTGGGAATAGAGTTTCCATGTTCCTACTCCTGAGTAAGTCAATTTCTCCCTGAGCACCTTCTGTGTTTGATCTGTCTTACTATGACCTATAGTTAGACACACCCCTCAAGAATCAACATGTTACAGTCAGTACACTAAGTTCTTTGTATGCCACCTTCCGCACCTCCTAGCATATGTTACCTCAGAAGTCGAATGCTTTCTCAGTTATTTAATAAATAAGTGTATTTGTTAGTCCTTGCTACTGAGGGCTGAATCAAAAACAAAGCGTTTTTTCTTACTCCAGAACCCAAAAGCCAATAATGTAACCCATGCTCTACGCCACTAGGTCAATGTGATTATACATGCAATTCTTTATTATCAAAATAAATTCTGATACCTTGGAGTTACCCACATAAACTCCCTCCCTAATCAGAATTACTACTATTACTACCAGTACTACTGCTACCATTACTACTACTACTACAACTACTACTACTACTACTACAACTACTACTACTTCTACTACAACTACTATTACTACCTCTACTACCACTACTACTACTTCTACTAGTATTACTACAACCATTATTACTACTATTACTAGTACTACTAATACTACTACTGCTACAATTACTACTACTACTATTACTACAAGAAACATACAGACGCATATATGACTGTGACAGTGAGAACACAGTTGACACTACAAGGGACCAGGCAATCAAGGAGCACAGCTAGAACAAATAACAGAAGGCCATCCCAAAGAGGACCAGTTTGGGCCAGTTTTTAAAGAATCTCATTGTGTTGCATTCAGGTGGTCTGAGGATGAATTCCAGAAGCGGGGGTTGGTCAAGCAGAAAGCCCGACCCTCCATGGAGCTCAGCTTTTGTCCTGGGGCTGGGAGCGAGGCGGACCTGGACAATACCCACATGGTTCTGAATGTACGGAAGTTCTGGAGACCCTTTCCAGGGAACCTGGTGAGGAGCAAAGTGCAGTGGTACATTCTTGAGGAGACATTGACGGGCTTCTTTACACCGTCTATGGTTGGGAGGGAGTTTAGGTGTGACGGGTGGGGAGAGTGATGGGGTGAGGGAGATGTGAGTGAAGGGGGTGGGGTTGTTATGTAAGGTCCTCTTTGAAGAGGAGAGTTGGCCAGAGAAAGCAGGCTCAGTTTATTGAAATGGTAACAGAAGGGAAGATGTCAGTCGTTTTTTACTTCAGAGGGAGGTGAGGGCAGAAGTGAAGGTTTCTTGAGTGGAGTATCTTGTTGGTGGTGACGCATCCTGAGATGATCTGGAGAAGGGAGGATGGAATGGAGTTGTTGGGGGAGGTGAGATCTGGGACGAGGTCTCCTAAGATGATTTGAAGAAGGGAAGATGAAATGGGGCCAAGGACCCGGGGTTGCCAGGTGACTGGACATAACAAGTTGTAGGATTTTTATCTGGATAAGCGGGGGTTTAACTCCAATGAAACACTGTACTGCCGTTTCCTCATCCCCCAATTCTTTGCCTCCCCACCTCCAGAGATGACAGCGAAAGTCATAGGAGGTGGAGCGGGAGGAGAGTAGGGTGAAAGTCAGAATCAGGAGACAAACGGGAAAAGGATCTAGCTGACAGGAGAGATGACAGGGAAGAGGAGCAAAGCGTAGAAGGGGAGACAGAACAACGGTTTTGATGGCGTATCACCTACTGGTTACTGGCTGAGAGGATGGGGTTGGAGGAGGGAGATTGAACCCAAACTACTACCTGGTTAGAATAGTATTAACGTTATTTGTAAGGGCGCCCAACTGAAGATATGCATCTCCCCTGGTAGTCTACTAACTTCAGTGCACACAGGCTATTGCTTTGTGGAATGAAGGGGCCACACACTGAACCAACAGTGTGTCTGTGAATGCAATATGATTGGCCCATGTTTCTGTGCTGCGTCAGTGTCCCACTCACATTCCAGGCCCGTGAGCCACCAACAGGCCATTCAACACACGCAGCAAAATACCATGGTAACTGCGGCTCCTGTCCGAAGCTGCGCCGACCCCAGGACATGAGTAGTGCCAATTCCGAGAGAGAGTGCGTGATAAATTAGCACCCGGACAATGACCGTGACCGTGTTTTTCTGAAAAACTCAACACGCATTTATCCTAAATGGTAACTTTACAGTCTAAATCCTCCGTAGCAGTTGGTCATACATATTTTAGTGATGACGTGTTTTCGAGGGGCGTCTGCAGGGACAAATGTTCGCGATTTGACACAATGCGACTTTCTCTCGTTTCTCGGCGCCCTGTCTTCGACGACCACGCAATAACTCGTGACATCTCTTCCCTGCTCCGCTAGCCTAACAGAATGAATCAGAACGTTGTAAGGATTTCCTGCAGGAATTATTTCACTCAGTTGTAAACCCGATTTTAAAAAAATGTCACTACAGGGCAAGATCCTTGGTTGCACACACACACACACACACACACACACAGTCTACTGACCTGATCGTAGATCAGTATGTCTGAGACACATTTTAAATACAGACCCAAGCCTAATGCCATGTATAACTGCAAGCATATGTTTTGTGTTTTCCGACAGCCCTCTGCTAGATAACATCTGGACTATGTATCTCTGCTCATCCTGCCCTTATTTATTTCTTTATGATCGTGTTTTATCATTTTATCACTCACATTTCCGGCAAATCCTAGCCTTTGAATGGTGGCTACAGTCAATATGGGGTTCTTCTATTATGTCAGGATCAACCACTTTGTAAGTGTGGTGGTTAGTAGCCTACAACCATTTACAGAAATCTCAAAATTTCTACCTAATTAAAATGAAAAATGTCTGCCCCTCATAAAGGTGTAGGCTAGGTTTCGCAGACACAGATTAAGCCTAGTCCTGCAATAAAAAATCAAGTGCAATGGAGAATCTCTATTGAGCTGGATTTTTTTGTCCAATATTAGACATAAGCCTAATCTGTGACTGCGAAACCAGTCGGGACAACCGCCCAGTGTGTCAAATGTGGTTACTGAAGCCGTACCTAATCATTTCAATCAGTCTCAATTACATAAGGAGCCATCCCGACTGGTTGCACTGCTGAAAACGTTTGTCAATGTTGGTCTAGGCTGGTGTGTTGTGTGGTATCAAATCAGTTTCAAACCTTGTGTGCTCACAGATGCCAATTTCGAGGATTCAAGTTAAAGTGGCACTAGCAGAAACTCCAATCTAGCAAAAGGACCAGTAGCTGTAGAGCGTAAATACTCAGGAGGAATTGTTGTTGATTGTTGTTGTTTTATCAGAAAGATTTATTTTTGGAGTCAAATTTGGGAATGGCTACATGTAAAAGTTGTTTGAAGGTTTGAAGTGTGAGTATGGGTCTCAAACCGTGTCGATCGTGTGAATTTGTTAGAACTTATTTTCTTCTTTTGAAAGCAATGTGCAGATTTATGAGGCATAGTGTCATGTCATCTTAAATGTTTTCCCCATACCTCAGCAATTTCCCTTTGCAATTTCTTCCCATGAAACTAGCAATATCAATTCAAACTTGATATGCCTGTTGTTCTGTTTCAATTTCAGCCTTTAGTGGTTGCAGTTATCTAACTAAATGAAGATCTTATAACATCAAGTTAATTTGAACACATAGGTATTTTGACATATATACAAATGTGATTTGAAATTAGACACTATGAGAATTACACCAAAGTGTGCATAGGACATTTAAAGAAATATAACTGTTTATATAAAAGTTGCATTTTAAAGACTAAATTTAAATAGTTTTTGGACTATTATCAAGCTATTATATTTATTTAATAAACCAAAACACAGATTATTCTATACCTTGACCACTTCAACTACACTCATTAAATGCATTCATCAAAACATCAAAAGGTTATAAATTACAATGATCTAAACTAGCATGCATAACCCACTAACAACAATAGTTAGCCTTGAATCGTTCATATTAAAGACACCAAACCAACATCTACAATAGTGAGGAAATAGTGAGGAGATCATCATTTTATTTTTGGTCAATTATGCAGTCACAACCATTTTTGATCACAAATACTTAAAATGAGCTAGCAAGCACACCACATTAATTTCAGTAAATGTCCTTTTCTAGTTCCTTTTCACTGGGAGGCATCCGGAGGCATCCGTTCATAACCGATCTTCCTGGTATCCAAGGAAAGTTAGCGCATTCACTGCGCTGTGAGCAGCCGCGTGTCACGGAAAGGCAAGTAACATTATAATTTTTACTTGGTTTTTACTTGTAAACTGGAACAATATCTCGATATCATATTTGAGGTTATGTGTCAGATTTGTTTATTATCTATAATTGATCCAACAGTCACCTTTGAGTCACGAGGTTTTCTATAAGAGCACGCAGTCGTCAGTTTTTTTTATATGGAACTGAATAGATCAGGTTGTTGTTTCTCTTTATCCTATGTACCTGCGGAATATTTGGGTGAACAACCCCAGTGTTTTCAGTTTATGGCAATAGTTTAGGAACGTGAGAATCATTTCCAGGAACAGTTTTTCAAAGTTAAATAGACCTAACTGAATTTCCCGCTTCGCATATAATTAAATATATAGAAGTAGAATTAAAAGAATAGTTTACCTAATGATGAACTCCTGTTTAACCCGCTCAATTTCAGTTAATTTTCTGAAATTCATTTGCCTACCGGATTAACTTCAGAAATTGCGGGATAGTCTTTGCAGGAGTTAAAACTATTGTTTTATATTGTTTTATTGTTTTAAATCTCCTTAGCCAGCGTAGTGAACTTTTGGTCAAGAAACTTTTGGTAGTGAACTTCTGGTCATTCATAAAAACTGTCAAGGACACAGCTTTCTTTTTAACACAACACTATTAAATGTTTGTCTTGAAAGTAATAAACAGGCACTTATTAATTATTCACACATGTTTTTTTTAGTGTAATCGACATTTAAAAAATGATGCCATTCATGTGGTTAATTCTGTAAATGTTTCTGCAGACACGTGAGTGTGGGCTCCCTGCTCATAAAGACAGAAGATGGACTCTGCCATCAGAAGCCAACAGAACCAGTCCGGTCTGAATCCGCGTGCCGGATATTCCAACGACTCCTGTCGCTTTGAAGAAGATTTCAAGTACATCCTGTTGCCAGTGTCCTACAGCCTGGTATGTGTCCTGGGGCTGCTGCTCAACTCTGTGGCCATGTGGATGTTCCTGACCAAGATGCGTCCGTGGAACACCAGCACAGTGTACATGTTTCACCTGGCGCTGTCCGACTTCCTGTACGTACTGTCACTGCCCACCCTCATCTACTACTATGCCAACCGTAGCCACTGGCCCTTTGGCGAAGCCGCCTGCAAGATCGTCCGCTTCATGTTCTACGCCAACCTCTACTGCAGCATCCTCTTCCTCACCTGCATCAGCGTCCACCGCTACCTAGGGATCTGCCACCCGATCAGGACCCTGGCCGCTGTGAAGCCCCGCCACGCCCACATTGTGTGCGCCACAGTGTGGGCCGCCGTCGCCATCTGCCTGGTGCCCAACCTGGTCTTCGTCACCACCAGCCGGCGGGGCAACGAAACCCTGTGCCACGACACGACCAGCCCGGAGCAGTTTGAGGAGTACGTGGACTACAGCTCGGTGGTCATGGCGCTGTTGTTCGGCGTTCCCTTCGCGGTGATCGTGGTCTGCTACTGCCTGATGGCGAGGGCCCTGTGTCGCCCCAGACAGGCGCTCTCGCCCGGCCAACACGCCTCGTCCTCGCGCTCCAAATCCATCAGGCTGATCGTGGTGGTCCTGGTAGTGTTCGCCTTGTGTTTCGTGCCCTTTCATGTCACGCGCACGCTCTACTACACCGCCCGGGTACTGGACGCTCGGTGCACGTTCCTGAACGTGGTCAACTTCGCCTACAAGATCACCAGGCCGCTGGCCAGCGTCAACAGCTGCATTGATCCCATACTGTATTTCCTGGCGGGGGATCACTACCGATCCAAGCTGTTCAAAGCTCTCACCAAAAAAAGACAAAGCACAAGCAGTCATTCCCCAGCCTACCTGCCAACCCACCGTAATAACAACCATGCGATCGCACTTGTCTGTAAAGGCACCGACCCTAAAAAGCCACGGTGAACCTGAGAAGTAGCAGCAAAAAGCATGTGGACATCTGTGGCATGTCGTGCCGATGTGCCTGATCTCCGTGGTGTGAACAGGAGGTGATGTTAACCGCCCTGGGCCAACCGGTACTACCACAACACCTTTAGATACCCTTCTGGTGTCACGGACACTCGAAGACCGGGCCTGTGGCCCAATGCAGTTCCCTAATCTGTTCCGTTCCTGTAAGACTTTTAGGGCGACGCTTATGAGAAAGGGGATGTGGTCAGGCGAGGGAAGATGTGGGACTGGGATGAGGTCAGAGGACCGTCACCTTAACACCAGCAACACTGTCCCACAATCTGGTTTTTAGGACCTCTGTCTCTTCCCATCTTATTGCTAGTTATGGGATGAGGTAAAAGCTATTTAATACTTTACAGATTACGATTCCTTCTCTGAATGCATGTCTGTCTGTTTCTCTCTGGCGGTTGCGGTGTTTGTTAAGATAGAGTTCAAATTCCCTGTTCGATCGGGGGAAACAAAACACTCTCTGTCTGTGTTTGCACCCTTCTACTATTACCACAGACTAAGAAACTCCGGAACAAAGCCTGCTCTCAAAAGCAGAATGAAAGTAAAGAAATCTATAACATTTAAGTACGTACTAACAAATAGGCTTTGTGAATACATTCAGCAGGAGTGAAAAAAAAGAGGAACCGTTCAGTGAGTTGAAGATTTACTCTGAAGCATTTGTATAATTTCAGTCAGTAGTTTTGAAAGTGGTGGTCATGGTATGTGTTTCTTATGTCATCGATTACAAATGACATCATGCATTTCATATGATTGGTGGTGACCTGCATAAAGAACAATAATTCATATATTTTATTAATCCAGTTTGTAAAATATGTATTCAACTAGTTGTGCTTGTGGTAGAGGTATTTTCAGATCCTGAAATGTATATCCAGGCCTAATAGAAGTGGACCAGATCTGATCTGAAATACTTATGAGATGAGGCAGAAAAGGTCAGGGTCACATGATCTCACACAGAAAGTCAAGACTGTTTAACAACCATCATGACTGAGAAAGCTCCTCAGTTTTTTGGACAAATTGTTCCAATTTCAACATTCCTTCTCCATAGGCGTAACTGCTTCCCCTGATGTGAAATGGCAACATATTTCGGATCCCGTATCTGCAGCGGAAACTCCATAAAATAGCCTGCTGAACACATCTCTCACGGGCAAATACAGCTGTCCTGAGCTCATCGGAGTGGGAAACACTGTTGCAAAATGCCTGAAACAGAGGGTTGATATTGGTGCTATTGAAGTAACCCGTCAGGAAGGAACCGTATGTGCAAATTTGATTTATATTCATTTTAATGAGGATCCCAACCGTGGATTTGATCCGAGTGTGATCTGCCCCATGATCCGGTAATTTATCGATCTGACCAAATCACGTACTGGATCGGCTCTTGTGTAATGGATCCTGGTATATCTGTGAAGACCTCTACCTTAAGATCTTCGAGAGCATCTTTAATGAAGGTGCGGTCTGCAGTGTGTATAATCCTGCCTCTATCGTTTACGAGACTGAAATGTGTACAGTGCACATCCAAAATGAATGGGTTTGTGTCTGCAGCCAGTATGAAAGAAACTCCAGTCGATACTAACTGAGAGATGGACCGGCGCATACATTTCAGCAGGGAATATCTCAGGCACGTGGAACTATTTTGTAGAAACAAATATTTGAAACACGTACATGATTCCCTGCCTATGTCTTTCTGTCATTTATGCTAGTAACACAGGAACAAACCTTTCACAGGCACTGTCAAAATCCCCTGTTTCTGGAGAACGTGGAAGCTTGATCATTGTCTTTCAGCTGGTGAAATCATGTCCTCCAGTGAAAGTGGAAGTGAGTCCAGATCAGCTGAAATGTGGTGTGATGTTCTGGACTAGTTAGACAGAGCCTCCTGCTGGTAGATGCTACAGCTTCATCCCAGCTGTTTTTGTCCTTCAGGATAGTCCTCTCAGATGCCCCTCCGCCCATCTCCACTGTGAGGAAACCAGGCCAGGGGTATTGTCAGGGACTAAACCAGGCCAGGGGTATTGTCAGGGACTAAACCAGGCCAGGGGTATTGTCAGGGACTAAACCAGGCCAGGGGTATTGTCAGGGACTAAACCAGGCCAGGGGTATTGTCAGGGACTAAACCAGGCCAGGGGTATTGTCAGGGACTAAACCAGGCCAGGGGTATTGTCAGGGACTAAACTAGGCCAGGGGT
>JACXGI010009890.1:0-29081 GCA_016801175.1 Esox masquinongy | reverse complement strand
TTAAAGGCCTTTGCAGGTGTTTTGAGTTAATTAGCTGATTAGAGTGTGGCACCAGGTGTCTTCAATATTGAACCTTTTCACAATATTCTAATTTTCTGAGATACTGAATTTGGGGTTTTCATTAGTTGTCAGTTATAATCATCAAAATTAAAAGGAATAAACACTTGAAATATATCAGTCTGTGTGGAATTAATGTATATATTATACAAGTTTCACTTTTTGAATGGAATTACTGAAATAAATCAACTTTTTGATGATATTCTAATTATATGACCAGCACCTGTATATATATATCTAGCTCTGGAAACAAGAAACCAGGCAAGCCTAGTTCAGCCGGCCCACAATACAAAGCGTTGATTGTGGCTGCCCTCTCGAGATTGGAGCCCAGATCGCCCACATGAAAGGCTGTGTCTTTAACCACTACGCCACAGAGCTGACCATTTGCCACGTGTCAGTATAGCATATTGACATTATATAATATTTTCATGCATTAATATATTATATAATATTGTCAAGTTACTAGTAACAGTAAACTAGTGATGGCCGTTCTTCTAGCAGCAGGATATTATGCTAGCAGATTTTCTTTTTCAAAATAAAAGCCATCATTGAACTATATAAGGTGATATAGTTAACAATCTAGTCTGTCATTTTATGTTTAATGTCCGTTCCAATGTTGTTCTTGTCTGTTGTTTTTTTTTTACATACTAGATTAACTATATGGCCTTATACATTTCATTCATGGCTTTTATTGTGATAATGAAAATCTGAGTGCTGCCAGCATAATATCCTGCTGCTACAATAACGCTAATGAAGCCTCTTTTGGCCATCACTACAGTAAACAGTTTCATTTTAGGCTTCCCTTAGCTACAGAAGGTTGTAGCCAGCGAAGTTTTTGTCTATTATGAACAAATCCTCTTTTACCACGGGCCGTTTTAACAGCTAATTAGCCATTTGTGAATGACATTGAGTATCTATCAATATAGGTGACAATAACTGACTTTTGACAAGAGAAAAGATGAGAGAATCGAACAGGCAGCGAAGAGTTCGTCCATCCTGAACAAATCCTAATATCCACCAGAACTGTTTTATTTTAGGCTTCCTATTACGTAGCTACATAAGTTTTTTGTCTGTCCTGAACGTCAGGCATAATGTGTTCAGACTGTTACGGGAGTCGAACGCGGGACCTGTTGTTTCGTATCCCGCATCTCTAACCACTACGCTATTTAACAAGGGATAGTCAGTCAGTCTGGGACGGACGGACTCACTCAGTAAGAGACATTTGCTCTTCTAGGCCGGCTCCGCTTACACGGTCCGGCAAAAATTAAGAGACCACTGCACCTTTTTCTTTCCTTTCTAAAAAAGTTGGAAAGGAAGGTTTTGAGTGAGGAACAGAAGGGTTAAAATTAAGAGACCACTGCAAATTGAACGCTTCTGTTCCTCACTCAAAACTTTCCTTTTCAACTTTTTTGGAAAGGAAAGAAAAAGGTGCAGTGGTCTCTTAACTTTTTCCAGAGCTGTATATAATTTATTATTTATTTATTTATACAGGGGTTTTCCTGACTCAAAATTAGGCCAAGGTGGTACCCCAACCCCCGCACACTACCGGACGCCCCTCTATGAAATACTTATATAATATGTGGCTACACACTTGCAAAAGACAACTATTAAAGTGTTAAATCTGCCCTGTTGTCTATGGCAACTTGAGCAGCGAATGCATGCTACAATGTCCTCCCTAATATCAACCAAAATATACATGCAATATATTTATTCTTAACATAGACCTATTAACATGTTATTTAAAAAGAAATATGGAATCACTCATCATCTTTACAAATAATCGCAGTCAATATTATTGTTGTCTGTTATGCTATGTTCTTGTTAATATAGAATTGCATAAAAAACGAAACAGATCTGTTTATATTACAGCCTTGTCCCGTTTTTTTCCCCATCCTTGCCTTGACGCCACATCGTTAATCTCCCTCTTGACTTTCTTCAGTTGTACTTGGCTCTGCTGCAGTCGCTGATCCAGCATCTTCACATTCATATATTTAAAATAATTAGTTACTTAAATATGTAAATTTTATTTTACACAGTATATTGCATATATAGCCTAATGTTTTTGATGACAGTACATACCCTAACTTGATGGTCTTTTCACCAGTCATCTTCGTTTGTCTCTCTTTAAATGAATCTGTAATGCGAGGCTATTAGAACTCACCTGAAAATTAAATCTCAGAGACTAATTCAGCACCGTAATTCTCTGTTTATAACCCGCACCGTGTATAATCCGCACCGTTAATTCTATAGCTTTGTGTGTATGTTAACTCAAGTATTAACCACACCCATTTATAAATCGCATTTGACCAGAGAATTATAACTCGTGCATACATTGTATATTAATATTAAACATCTGTCATAGGGCGCTACCAAAATTAATTTGTTGAAAGCCCTAAAATGCCAATTGTATCATATTTGCTACATGTCTTTCTGAGACCTCTACATCATGAAGCAATCATCTGTGAAAAAGTTTGCCAGTGGAAACGAATTTAAAAATGTAAACTTGTGTATTAGCTGCACCCATGTATTGACCGCTGTGGTTGAAAATGTTTTCAAAATCCGTGTATAAGCCATGGTTTATAAACGGGAAATTACAGTAAGTTAGAACAATAAAAAACAAATATTATGTATAGAAAACCTGGCGGGGGGGGAAGTATTGGAAGTATCTTGCTCCCTCTGGTCAGGTGTGTGTGTGAAACAAATTTCATTGATCTAGAAGACTTTCAAACATGATAAAAAGCACCTAAGCTTCCCAGTAAAAGCCCTGATCACAAACAGATTACATTGCATATTTTAAAGGGGTACAAGTGTAACAATGTGGTGTGGATACATGTTTTTTTTATAACACATGGCTCAGCTATAACATAGACCTTGGTCTCTTTAAAAATAAGTATTAAATAAAAGAATAAAATAAAAGAACAGGAACCAGGCAAGCCTAGTTCTGCCGGCCCGCAATTACCATCAGTCAGTGAGTGAGTGAGCGAGTGACATTCACTCTTCTTGGCCGGCTCTGCTTATGTGGCCTTACAAAATAAAAATAGCAGTATTGGATCAGTACTTCATATCGGCAGATACTCAAAGATCAGTACTTGGAATTGGTATTGAAAATGTTTTCGGTGCATCCTTAGGCATAACTTCTGAGTTAGTACTGGACTCTTGTTGAAAGGTGGAAAGGGAAGTGGGCAACAAGAACGGGCACTGGCAGTTAGCATCTGTGCATTCCTTAATCATAATACCAGACAGGTTGTCGGCTGCTTTCTCAGAGGGGGAGAGAAAAAGACAAGTTGTCATACTGAATAATTACTTTTCATAAACCAAAAAGGTTGTCAGGTGGCTGTGACATGCCAGATTTTTCAGCAGTCCACTTAGAATCCTTCTCAATATGCAGTGGGCCTCCCACACCCGATCCTTCCTCATGGCCTCCAGCCAACACACTATTAAATTAACCAAATGTTCTATGAAGACAAGGAAGACAAGGAAAAGAGTGCAATGATACCCTGCATTTGCTTACTGCTTGTATATTTGCAAGTCACTGTGTATCATCACACCCTGCTCAAAAAAATTAAGGGAACATGTAATCATCACACTATAACACCAAGTCAATTAAACTTCAGGGATAGCAATCTGTCCATTTAGGAAGCATAAGCCATTGTGAATCAATGTCTGTTTTGGTACAAATCAAAGTGAGAACAGGGGCACTTGAGAGGCAACAGCAAGATAACCCCCAAAAAGGGAATTGTCTTACAGGTGGTGGCCACAGACAATTGCTCTCTCGTTATCCTTCCTGACTGATTCTCTAGTTTTGCATTTTGCTAGTGTCCTTGTCACTACTGGTAGCATGAGGCGGTACCTGTAGCCCATTCAGGTTGCACAGGTAGTCCAGCTCCTCCAGGATGGCACATCCATATTTGCCGTCGCAAGGTTTACTGTGTCTCCCAGTAGTCACAAGAGCATGGAGGAGATACCAGGAGACAGGCCGTTACATGAAGAGAGCTGGACAGGGCCATAGAAGGGCATCAACCCAGCAGCAGGACTGGTATTTTCTCCTTTGTGCGAGGAGGAACAAGAAGAGCACTGCCAGAGCCCTACAAAATGACCTCCAGCGAGCTATTGGTGTGCATGTTTCTGACGAAATTGTGAGAATCAGACTGGCATGAGGGCCCAACGTCCTCTAGTGGGACCTGTGCTCACAGCCCGGCACCGTGCAGCTCGATTGGCATTCGTCAGAGAACACCAGAATTGGCAGGTCCGCCATTGGCGCCCTGTTCTCTTCACAGATGAGAGCAGGTTCACACTGAGCAAATGTGACAGATGTGTAAGAGTCTGGAGACGCTGTGGTGAATGTTATGCTGCCTGCAACATCATCCAGCATGACCGGTTTGGTGACCGGTATGTATCTGGGGAGGCATATCCTTGGAGGGTTGCACAGACCTCCACATGCTAGCCATTGGAAACCAGCCTGCTTTGAGTACCGGGATGAAATCCTCAGACCCATCATCAGATCTTACGCTGGTGCAGTAGGCCCTGGGTTCCTCCTGGTGCAGGACAATGCCCGGCCTCATATGGCCAGAATGTTTAGGCAGTTCATGGATGACAAAGGCATTGATGCCATTGACTGGTCCTCACGTTCCCCAGACCTGAATCCAATTGAGAACCTCAAGATTCCCCAGGACACCATCTGCCGTCTCATCAGGAGCATGCCCAGACATTGTCGTCAGTGTATACAGACACGTGGGGGCCATACACACTACTGAGTCACATTGAGTTGCCATGAAGAAATTCCCACCAGTTGGAACAGCCTGTGATTTCAATTGGTTACTTTGATTTTCAATGTGAGTTTGAATCCAGCCCTCAATCAGTTAGTGATTTTGGTTTCCATTGACCGTTGTTACGTCATTTTGTTCTCAATGAATTACACAAAGATTTTGATCTTTAAATATATTTTGTTCATTGTAACCTTCATTTTTTTGAGCAGTGTATTTACCAAAAATTCTGTTTACTGCGTTTTGTAAGGGAAATTATTGTAATGTCCTTGCCTATCACTGATTTAGAAACTTTTTAAAAAGAGACAGTTGTTGTTACATGATGGTTGCCAGAGGCGTCGCTAGGATCACAATACATTCGGGGCTTAGCCCACCCTCCTGCCCCGCCCGGGACAGAAAGTACAGGGTTTTGAATGTACATGAGGAAAATTTCCATGTACACGCTAGCGGCCTACACGTCTACATTGTCATAATGTGCGATCGGAATTATAGATGAATGGATCAGGGGCAATTTTTTTTTTTTTTTTTTGGTCAATTTTTTTTTTCAGGCCTAACTGATGGTGGCATTTGGATTTGGCACATTTTTAATTAATATATTTGAGTATACTGTATATTCCTATTGTACATAAAGAATTTGTGATAACATTGGGACACCAGTAGGATTGGTTACACCAAGGATGGTAACACCAATAAGATATTATAATAAGATATTATTTAAAAAAAGATTGTAGTTAAATTATTTGATTGATCAATTTGCACACATTGTGATGTATTTCCATGCTTGCCTATTGACAGAGCAGCAATTGGAACTGAAAGTCAATGAAGAAATAACTAAGGAAGGTATTTTTCAATGCAAATATCAAGGCATTGACCCATTCCTGCAGATTCATTTTTGCAACATTAGTAGTACAACCTTACCTAACACAAAGCAGCACAGGTACTTATCCAGGCACTTGTCTTCTGACGCCTCGACCGCTGCTTCCCCTTGAATCTAGGACAGCAGAATCCCTGGTCATTTTCAGAAAATTTCTGAAAGCTTACCATGTGAAATAACTCCACCCTATTGAGTAGGCTAACACCCATAACTCCATCGAGGAATGCGTACTTACTACTACTGAGTTGTGTGGATGTCTCACCCAGCACTAACTGTATGTTGCTCTGCATAAGAGAGTGTGCTAAATTACTAAAATATAACAATGGAAAACTGAAGTTTGGTATCTCACTTAGAAAAGTATCTCATTTAGAACTTTGCTGATGAGACAGGAGGAATTAGTGCAGGGGAATAACTTTTGTAATAATGTAATAACTGGTCATCTGACTAACATTTGTTTGTAAATATACAGAAACCTTAACGTGCCAGATATGATCTAGCCAAAGACTGTGACTCTTGAGTTCATGGTCCGCACAATATAATGACAATAGCCTACAAGCAATTATGAAAACTGAACTAAAATTCTAAACCTGGTATAATTTAATTTAATATTCTGCATTTCATAGACCCTTGCTTGAGTAGCAGTCCGGACTCAAGGATTTCAAGTCACTTCAACGTATAAGGTTTTGTACATTTCCGTAGGTCTAAGAACAAGAGGATTTACATATGTTCTAAATTATGACACTGGAGTAATCAAGATGAACGAGGAATGCTGTAGTAATCTATATTTCAAAGCTACACCATTTATTCCAATCAAGCAATAATGTCACATTTCATCACATAGTCACATACCAGAAATATTCAATGTGTGCCAGCAGTATCCATTAATGATAAAACTCCACACATTAAGTCAAAAGATTTGTCCTGTATAGACAGATAATTCCCGAACCCCCCCTTGCATCAACAATAGTATCTTCTCAGCTAAAACAATTGTGATGGTGCAAGTATAACGAGTGCGTAAAAGAGAGGCAAAAAGGAAAAAGAAACAAACGGACGATTCAAATATTTACTTTATATATTTCTATCTTTTGGGAAGGTTTTCTGTGAAGTGCGGTGAGTGAACTACAGAATATAAACACAACTAATCAGTGATTGGAAACAGGTGCTAGTACACTGGCGAGGTGGAGCGCTGGAGAGAATGGGGAGCCGCTGTGCTATGCGGAGCAGACGTTACAACAGTAAAAACAAAGAAACCTTCTTTAACACATTCACACATATTCACTTAGCCTCCAGCTTAATCCTGACATTTGGTCTTGCTTCTCCTTAAGTAATCTTGCCATCCAGCAAACTTTTACCTATAGCAAACAGTAAAAACATGTAGAGTAATTAATAATATTGGAGAATCTCTTAATGAGAAAACACAAAGACCAAACAACAGTGTAGTTCAACAGTAATTCAAGGTTCATCCGTCTTCACACCCTTGCGAGAGGTTGGGGGCTAATTTGACCCTCCATCTATGTCCATTCTTTCGATGAAGGAAATGGCCTGATTGGTTTGAGATTGTCCAAATGAGTTGCAACACCAGACAATATTCCCATTTCACAGAATTCCAAAACACATCTCTTTCTCAGGGGTTAGTGATATCTTGCCAATACACCACGGGTAAGTGCTGTGTCCAGGCACTCCACAATGCACTGTGTCTAAGAACAGCTGTTGTGCCATATTGCTTACATATACGGTTTTATAGACCATTATAAACCAGGTGGTTCAAACACTGAATTCTGGCTGGCTAAAAGATGTTATGAGACGACATATCACAAGTGACAAAAATATCACTTTTTTCTGCTCTCTGTTGGTAACCGGTTTATTAGTTTTACAAGGGCATGCCTCCAATTCTAGAATAATTTTTAAGATTTTGATTAGATGCTACATTTCAAGAAACCTCCCCAGTCACACCAATTGTGTTCACTTATTGTTTGTATGTCTTTAGATATCCTTTATATTTAAGTAGAAGACCTACAGATTTACATACCACTTTTGTAAACCGATCACTCAGCTTTAAAGGTGCTGTTATATTGCTAGGCTGACGTCTGCTTACGCTAATGACAATTTACCATTCAAAGGTCGTTTGTTCTTGACAGAATTGTATGGTTCCCCATAAGCATTGCTGTTCAAGGATTGCAAGAGTAGATGAGGATACTTAGCTGCCATAATGACATCGCTCAGAAAATCAAAAATGACTGCAGTTTCAAGTCATTGTTTTCAGGCTGTTTCTATAACTGATGTTTGTATTTAATGAGTCAAAAAGTTATTTTAGAATTAAGACTGAAACACCGTTAAAATCAGTTAGAACAGCTTTACTGATTTAAACTTGCTTTATATCCCTTTTAAAAGAATATTTCAACATACTTTGCCTAGCATTTATAATAGCAACATACATCTATGCCTAGCATTTATAATAGCAATTAAGTATCTCAGTGGTTTGTGGTGACTGGCTGATATGTCACAGCTAATGACCTGGTACTCCACATTGTGTGTCTACTTGTTAATGTGTATTTCAATAGCCTTCTTTCTTTTAAATGATCTATACAAAGTAATATTTGTTTTTACCTTTTAGCTTTAAAATAATATATCTCTAAATCCTTAATATACAGTGAACTCAAATGATCCACTTTTGTGATTTTTATGCTCTGCCCGGTCATTTGCCATTGCTGAGCTCACTAGTATTTTATTTTTCTTAATGTACCAAACAGTTGGTTTTGGCACAACAAATCTTTTGTCTGTCTCTCTGATCAATTAAATGTAATCTGCCTTATGATGGCCAGCTTGACCTGCCTTGACACTTCCTTGGTCTTCATGTTGTCAGACACCAGAAACAAATTTCAAATGCAAATCAAAAGCCTAGAATATTCAAGCTCACTTGGCGTGCACTAATAATGCAACCAAACGCACTTGCTTAATAAGAAAAAGTTGCAAAGCAAATTCTTAAAATACTTTCAATACTCTAAAATGGTTGACTATTTCTGAAAGGTTCTGTAATTTCTTAATGGTTCGTTCAATATCAATGTAAATTCTATCAAGTTCCTGTAATACAGAACAAAAAATTAAGCACTGTCATAATGCTTTTGGAGCTTACTGTATACACATCACTACTGGGACAGTCAAATTTGCTGCCCTTAAGTGCTTTAAACAATGCATACATTTTTTTAGCATAGAATAATTGATTAACAGTTACATATAAATAAAATAAATTGTTGTGTAACTAATAGTAACTGCGTTTCATTACATTGTGTAGCATTTCATATTTGCAAAAAATACCAGAAAACCATGAATAAAGGATGACAGGCCAAAATGTGACAGAATATATAATTTCTCCACCTGGCATCTTGATAGAGTTCAGTGTGGGGGCAGCTTGACTGTATGTAGGTAATCCAGTCCATCTGAGCAGAAACTTAACGTGAATAACAGTTATGGTGACAGGCAGCTTTCAGGGAACGCATCATTAACATACATAACATTACAGGCTTATTATAGCACATGGAGGATCTCTGTGAGACAGGTAAACAGACAATACAGGGAGTGAGCAGAGAGAGAGAGGTCAGAAGAGAAAGCAGTCAGATGACAAGATAGAGAGAGATAAGGTCAGCACTTTGAAAAAGGTCAGAAATCTTATCCTGTCAGCCAGTTAAGGATATCATCCAGTAATGGCTCAGCATTTTCCCATTAGACCATTGTGTTCTCTGCATATAGGTCAAACAGCAAGAATCAATTAGGCTATATTATGACTACTATTTTTTGAATGAATGTTGTACTTTAAAATACCATTTGATTATGCAAGCTAACTCCTGAAAAGTTACCCACTGAGGTCAATCAACACTCTTTCAGAGTAAATATCATTTGTTATTTGATCATTATTATTCTCTGTTGATGATAAAGACAGCTTTTTATTTCAGAGTGACTGTCGCTTCTTAACCTGCCGATATCAGGCATTTATGAATTTGCATTGAATGGTCTGTGAAATTCTGTTTTTAATTTAATCATATAGTTATATATTCCCACACCCCTCCTGATTTTTAGTATTACATATTTTTTTCAGCAAAATAGGTAAACTATTTGTTAACTCAAATTAGCAACCAATAAATATTAACATTAAAATGAATCTCAATCAAACATTGTATCAGCAGTTTTCATCCTGTAAAAAATCATGTGTTTTCAATTTTATTTCTGAATATACATAGCTTTCAGAAATTCACAAACATTTACAGCCGGTTTTGAAAACAATCATAATCTTATATGTTGAAGAACCTGCCACTTACCAAATAAGCAGTTATATCTGGAAAATCATGCTAATTCCACCCAAATATGAATCTAGAGTGAACTATCCCTAATGCTAATTTCACCCAAATAAGAATCTAGGATGAACTATGGTTTTGTGCCATATTATCAGCTGTGCAGTCCACACATATAACCTGGTTAGCTGCTATATAAAATACCCATCAAGTCACGATTTGGCATGCTTCAGCAATGTCTGAACAGGGAAACACAATATTAAACCCAGAATATCTCTTCTCCTGTTGTGAAAATCACAGCATCACATACATGGTGGCTCTACAGTGGGACATTCAGGGACAGTGACATTCAGGAATCCAGAAAGACATTAATTAATAAAATGGTCAGTCAGTTTAGAGTTTCTGTTTGGTGACTGTAAGTGTAATATGGCATAAAATAGCTACTACAATGCATTTGCCATTGTAGCCTGTTAAACCAAGACTGGTCACTTGTCACTAGGCCTGGGGAATACATATTGGATTTTTGTTGCAAAGGGGTGGGGTAAAGTTTTTTTTTCAGAAACGTCTCAAAACATGTTAACCCAATCAAATTCATTGCTTGGGCTAATGCCTCAATACACGTTAACCCAATCAAATTCATTGCTTGGGAGGGGCTTATACAGGTGCTCACAAGAATAATGCCTTCAGTGCAACAGTAACTAGCTAAGTGAAGATGGCAGCAAAATCGCCAAATAAAACCCCATCAAAATCTGTGTCTGTATGTTGCGTTTGTGGTGAATCAGTTTTTGAGAAACAAAACCTTTTCTCTGGAAAATCTTCGTTATTGCGACCACGCTACACACTCGCTTTAGAAGATATAATACGACGGGTAACGCTGAATGATGGGTTTTCTAAAGCGATATGTGGCTCCTGTCGCAATCTACTAAAATATAAGAGAAGTGTGGGTGAAGTTGAAAAAAAAATTTTGAGGGAAAAATAAAAGAAACTACTACTATCACTGACTTGCTCATTTTCAATTTCAATAAACTGCGGACTGTCTAAATTAAACTAAATTAAAGGCAAGCCAAAACATCTTTTTTCAGAACAGCATTTAAGCAGAGAAATTGTAATGGCTTTGACTCATAGAGCACATTTCTTCCAAAACAATTTTTTTCAGTTTTTCCTCCTTTGCTTCTTTTCTGATATGTTGCACCTAGGTAGAAACTAAAAACTTTTAGGAAATGTGTTCTATCCTGTTCGAAGAAATAGTGAAACTAATGTCATTAATCTGCTGAAAAATGTGCCACAAACTTTCACTGAGAAAGATGCATTTTAAATATAAAAAATATCCCAAGAAAAATGCTAAGGGAGTGTATGTTATTTGTAATTAGGGAGACAAGGAAGAAGTAGGATTTCTGTGAAATTATTTTAATGAACCTACCTTCAGCTAAATACATTTTCACGTGATCCATGAAAAAAACAAGTGACCACCTGTACCTAAAATATTAATTACTTAAATTGTAAATTGTGAGATGCCGATACAAACAATGACGAAAAGGAGTGTGCTCCGAGGTGTCAGAATAAATGATGTTTCTTTTTTGCAATAATACATTGAATTTGTTATAAGTAGCAGATTTTGGACAGATTTTGGAGGAAACAGCAATGATGTGGGCGATGAAGGAGAGAGAGACCGGGGCAGGCCGGACGACGGAGGGCAGGATTAGTTGGTGTTGGCTTGGTGTGGCTGGCTGGGAGTAGGGATAGGACGAATGAACACGAAGCTCCGAAGCGCCGATCAGTTTTCTGAGCTCTACTGTTCCGATGCAGTTTACCAGAAGCTCATTTCAAAATACAACGCCATGTGACCAATGACGTTCGAAGCTTTGGACGTCACAACATCACCTTCGAGTTCCAACCGAGCCCAACAGGTGTCGTTTTCGGAATGGCTGTTTTGAAACTGCATGCATAAAATGTTAATGAAATCCGGTCACTTCGAGGGTTGGCAGTAGGAGTTTGAGACACGCATGCAAATGGAAATTAGAGAGAAGGATTTGAAAGAGCAAGTTAGTCTAGAGAGTCATAGAGCTAGTTATTTGATAGTAGTCGTAGAACATTAATTTGAGAGTCATTCAAGAGAATAATTTAGTGATGGTTAGCTATTATTTGAGAGTCCTACAAAAGAGTAGGTAATTTGGGAAGTAGACAAGATAATTATTAATTGTTGCTTAGCTATGTTCTTGGAAAGTGTAATAGGATTGTGTATTAGAGAGCAATGGAGAATATGTATGTATAACAGTGTTCATTTCATCAACAAAAATAGTGACGAAAATATTTTTCAGTGGCAGTTGACGAGACAATAACTGACTGAATAAAAACAGAAAAAACTAAAAACACTTCATTTTGGTTGACAAAAACGAGACTAGACGAAATTATCTTTGTGACAATTGTCTTATTTAACTACCATAGTTGGCAAGGAGGATTTTGGAAAGAGAGGTTGTCAGTGTTTTTTTTTCAAGATGCGCTTTCAGATGTGCAAGAAAAGACTTCTGAAGGCACATCCCAATATATACGCACAGGCAAAGACCGTGGTGTGGTGCCTGGAGATCCGGGTATACCATAATTTGTTAACTATTAAAACGTTTTTGAATCTTTTGTTCTCCCCTCATGCTTACATTTCTTACAAACTGCTATTTCCATCCATGTCAATTAAACTACACGAACAATAAAACTTGTGCAATATGCATTTTCCACCCGCTTATTACATTTCGTACATTTCATGCTTCCATAATGTGCACAACGCTGTGCACATTATGCTTACAATTTTAATGAATAGGCTTAATTGTAGGCAATATCAACATTGTATGTGAAACATTATGATATGTCCCATTAGCCTTATTTGATCAGATGATATATTTAGGCTACTATAGGCTACTATGGGTTAATGAGGTAATGACTGTGATTGGACTAAAATGAGACTAAAACGTGAGGGCAAACGTGACTAAAACTGAAAGATATTTTAGTATAATATCACATGATCAGTGATGTCCGAAGCAACACCCCACAGTGCACAAATAACCAAATACCAAAGTAATGCATCTAATACTGTGGCGCAACCGTATTACTCCCAACTGCTGTTCACATGGTCACGGGTTTGATTCTTCCTGTTGCAGTTAAGGGTTTCTTACAAACTGCTGTTGCAGTTAAACCTTGAGTCTGAGACAGGGGGGTCCAGTGACACTGTGGCCCTATCTGGGGGAGCCCCCGGACAGGGCCCAAATGGCAGGAAGTCAACCCACCCACATTGCCAAGCATCAACCAAAGGGACACCAACCAACCGCAACCACCCTGAATGAGGGTCGAGTATTGCCAGCAGAGATCACTCCAATTGCACGATGGACACAACGGAGAGACAACAACCAGCCAATGACTAAGCCCCCGAAAGGCATTGGAGAGAGTGCATCCCAGTGGCGATGAGAGCCCATCTGGCTTGATTGTAGTGCCACCATCAGGCCAATCAGCTTGAAACATTGTGGTGGCCTTCCTACCATAGGCCTGAACCCATATACTAAGTTTGGTTGCAGTAGGCCTCACCATCTTGAATAAATGACCATTTGAATTGAGACCACGGCCACAATAATTTTAATTGGCTTATATCAGCCATTCTTTTAATTATTACTTGTACTCTTAAAATGATCACCCGGCACAGCCAGAAGAGGACTGGTCACCCCTCCGAGCCTGGTTCCTCTAGGTTTATACCTAAATTTTGGCCCCTTTTAGGGAGTTTTTCCTAGCCACTGTGCTTCAACACTGTTGTTGCTTGCTCCTTGGGGTTTCAGGCTGGGTGTTTTGTAAAAGAACTTAGTGACAACTGCTGATGTAAAAAGGGCTTTATAAATAAATGTGATTGATTGATCAACAAATGCATTGGGCTCCATAGGAAATGAATGGAAGTCAATGGGGAATTAATGCGAGTCTATTGAGAATGAATGGGGGGCAAAGGAGAATGAATGGGAGTCAATGGTTATTCAATGGGAGTCTATGGGGAACGTGTAGATGTCAATGGAGAATGAATGGGAGTCAATGGTGATTCAATGGGAGACTATGGGGAACACAGAAATAAATGGGGAATGAATGGGGGGCAAAGGGGAATTAATTGGGGTCTATTGGGAACGCATGGAAGTCAATGGAAAATGAATGGAAGTCATGGGTGATTCAATGGGAGTCTATGGGGAACGCATAGAAGTCAATGGGGAATGAATGGAGGGAATTGGGGGATTAATTGGGGTCTATGGGGAACGCATGGAAGTCAATGGGGAATGACTGAAGGTCAATTGGGAATTAATGGGTATCAATGGTTATTCAATGGGAGTTTATGGGGAATGAATGGGAGTCAGTGGGGAAAGCATTGGAGTTAATGAGGAATAAATGACAATAAATTAAGAATAAATGGGTGCCATGGTGGTCCTGGAAGGAAAGGACCCCGCCATTTCCGCTTGCGGATATATTTTATTTCGTTTCTGAGAAATGTACTTTTCACATTTAACTGAGTTTTCACTTTTGATGCACTGCAATGCAGTATTAAAGTATGTTATGAAGCCCTCAAAACACTCCAAACCAACTCAAATGACATCTGAATCTCATTCTGGATAATGTCTCTGTACTGATTAAATCCACTGTACCATAAATCCATATTTGCACATTTTTGATGGTGTAATTATCCTCTTTCAGACATGGATTAACAGGACAGTAGAAAAATGTACCAAACATTTAGTGAAGATATTATCCAGAATAAAGGGTTTTGGAACCTTATAGGCTGTTTCCTACACATGCCCTTTCTTTGCAGTTAATTAATTTAGTAATTAATGTAAACATTTATTTATTTATTAACTAATTAGTAAATGTAATTCACACACTTTCTCGTGGGATTTTCATGTAAGAGCATTTTGAGGGTATTCTACTGTTTTAATTTTAATTTTCAATGTTTTTTTTAGAATTTCTTCTTCACTTGGGTTACTGTATATAAATACATTTTATGTGTTTTCATTTTAGGCTGTGAGGCAACAAAAGCTGAACATCTTGAAAGGGGGTGGTGACTTTCCACACCCACTGTAAATAGCATATTGGTTAATCATAACCATCTTAATGACTGGCTATCAAATTATTCTAATTAACCGATTGTAGAAGCCGTTACGTACCGTGTAAGCTTTTCTCTGGGAAATATTAGATTCAACTTTATTTTCATTGAACAAGTACAAGTACAGTGCAACGAAATGCAGATAGCATCTAACCAGGAGTGCAAATAGAAGAGGGCAGAAAATGTACAAGTATTTACAAGTATTAAGTATATGTATATTACAAGTGGAATGTATAGATGTGCAATGAAGGCAAATAGAGGTATTAAGTATAGTGTACAGTGAGGGAAAAAAATATTTGATCCCCTGCTGATTTTGTACGTTTGCCCACTGACATAGAAATAAATCAGTCTATACTTTTAATGGTAGGTTTATTTGAAGAGTGAGAGACAGAATAACAACAAAAAAATCCAGAAAAACGCATGTCAAAATAATAATTTATAACAAATTGATTTGCATTTTAATAAAATAAGTATTTGATCCCCTCTCAATCAGAAAGATTTCTGGCTCCCAGGTGTCTTTTATACAGGTAACAAGCTGAGATTAGGAGCACACTCTTAAAGGGAGTGTGCTCCCTTTAAGAGTGTGCAAGGTGGAGCTGTCCTAGATTGGACTTAGAGACCTGGGGAGTTTGGAGGCCAGTGCAACACCTCAACTCATCATGTTCCTCCAACCATTCCTGAACAATGTGTGCAGTGTGTCAGGGCGCATTATCCTGCTGAAAGAGACCACTGCCATCAGAGAATACCATCTCCATGAAGGGGTGTACCTGGTCTGCACCGATGTTTAGGTAGGCGGCATGTGTCAAAGAGACGTCCACATGAATGCCCGGACATGCAAGCATTTCCCAGAGCATCAAACTCCCTCCTTCAGCTGGTCATCCTCCCACAGTGCATCCTGGTGCCATCACTTCCCCAGGTAAATGACTCACATGTACGCAGCCGTACATGCGATGTAAAAGAAAACGGGACTCATTGGACCAGATGACCTCCTTCCACTGTTCCAAGTGTTCAGACACTCACGTGCCCAATGTAAGTGCTTTCGATGGCGGACAGGGGTCATCGTTTTCTAAGGTCGATGGCTACGCAACCACGTACACAGCAGAATTCGATGCACAGTGTGTTGTGAAACATTCCTCTCGTAACCATCATTACAATTTTCTGTGACTTGTGCCACAGTAGACCTTCTGTGGGTTCGGACCACACAGGAAAGCCTATGTTGCCCTTGTGCATCGATGAGCCTTGGGCGGCGGTTTGTGGTTTGTCTTTCCTCAGACAATTGTTGGTAGGTACTCACCACTGCTGAGTGGGAGCACCCCAAAAGCCTTGTCGTGTCAGAGATGCTCTGACCCAGTCATCTGGCCATAACCATTTGGCCCTTGTCAAAGTCGCTCAGGTCTTTAGTCCTGCCCATTTATCCTGCATGCAACACGTTGACCACGAGAACTGACTGTTCGCTTACCATCTAATCTACCCATACCTTGACACGTGCCCACGTTAGGAGATGATCAAGGTTATTTGCTTCATCTGTGAGTGGTCATAATGTTTTGGCTCATCAGGGTAGGTGTGATGGTCAGGTGTCCACATACTTTTGGCCATATAGTATATTTTAGAATACACTACAAAACGTAAAAATCCAATTGAGCGTTAAGCACTCCACATTTTGTCAGTCACTTGAGAATGTCCGGATTTCAGTAAATTTCTCCGAAGACAGAAAAGGACATTACGCGATCGTATTCAGCAAATTCCTCATATCTGTAGCGATAATTGTTTTGTTTGAGTACTAAGCACACTCCTAATAAAAAGCATCCAAATATTATTTTCCCCTTGCTTTTAGTCTAGCAGTTCGTTTTCAATAACAAGTGTTTTGTAACGGTCCCTGTTGAACGGGGCATGTCGAAACGTTTGCATTTCTGTTTGTGGTTTTCTTGTGCTGTCATGCCCTCGCCTGGTCTTTAGATGCTTCACATCTCCTTATTTGGTCATTCCTTCCTGTCTTCCCTCAGTAAATCAGTGTCATCATACTCACCTATGTTTCTACTCACCTGTGTTCTGATCCCTTGTTTGCCAGGTATTTAGTTCTGTCCTTTTCTCCTAGTCCTTGTCAGTTGTTTGTTTGTTGTTAGACACTGTTACGTGTGCCCATGTTTTGTCATGGATTATTCTTGGGATTAAAATTACCTGTTGTTGGACATCTCCGTCTGCCTGCGCTTACTTCCTGATTACCCTCAAAACATAACGTTTGTAAAAATGTTACTGTCTATCTCTTTATAATCACCGTTCCAATTTTGAATAAAGATCACTATAGTAATGGCTCCAACAGCTTTTTTGATTTTTATATTGGTGGAAATTGTGTAACATCATACTGCTTACGTATAACAATGCAGATGGTTTATTATCTCATGTTTCAGTTTGAATTTTTCAGTGATTTTGTTAGTTGTGTATTTGGCTAACATTAAAAATGTGAGGAGGAAGAGCTAGCATTTCATTGTCTAGCCATGAGTGATTTAAATCAGTGGTGTTATGATTATCATCATTTCCCATTAATGTAAAATATCTTATTGAGGATCTGCTTGCATACACCGATCAGCCATAACATTATGACCACCTGCCTAATATTATGTGGGTCCCACTTTTGCTGCCAAAACAGCACTGACCCGTCGAGGCATGGACTCCACTAGACCTCTGAAGGTGTGCTGTGGTATCTGGCACCAAGATGTTAGCCACAGATCCTTTAAGTCCTGTAAGTTGCGAGGTGGGGCCTCCATGGATTGGTCCCTCTGGGGAATTTGGAGGCCAAGTCAACACCTTAAACTCATTGTTGTGTTACACAAACCATTCCTGAACCCTTTTGGCTTTGTGGCAGGGCTCATTATCCTGCTGAAAGAGGCCAATGCCATCAGGGAACACAGTTTCCATGAAAAGGTGCACATGTTCTGCCACAATGCTTAGGTTGGTGGAACGTGTCAATGTAACATCCACATGAATGGCAGGACCTAAGGTTTCCCAGCAGAACATTGTCCAAAGCATCACACTGCCTCTGCTGGCTTGCCTCCTTCCCATAGTGCATCCTGGTGCCATGTGTTCTCTAGGTAAGCGACAAACACACACCCGGCCATCCACGTGATGTAAAAGAAAACGTGATTCATCAGACCAGGCCACCTTCTTCGATTGCTTTGTGGTCCAGTTCTGATGCTCATGTGCCCATTGTAGGCACTTTCAGCAGTGGTCCACGCCCTGACTGATCTGTGGCTATGCAGCCCCATACGCAACAAACTGCGATGCACTGTGTGTTCTGACACCTTTCTATCAATACCAGCATTACGTTTTTCAGCAATTTGAGCTACAGTAGCTCGTCTGTTGAATCAGACCACACGGGCCAGCCTTCGCTCCCCACATGCATCAATGATCCTTGAACGCCCATGACCCTGTCGCTGGTTCACCGCTTTTCCTTCCTTGAACCACTTTTGATAGGTACTGACCACTGCAGACAGGAAACACCCCACGAGGGCTCCAGTTTTGGAGTTGCTGTGACCCAGTTGTGTAGCCATCACAATTTGGCCCTTGTCAAAGTCACTCAGATCCTTTTGCTTGCCCATCGTTCCTGCTTCTAACACATCAACTTTAAGGACAGAATGTTCACTTGCTGCCTAATATATCCCACCCACTGACAGGTGCCATGATAACGAGATTATCAGTGTTATTCACTTCACCTGTCAGTGGTCATAATGCTATGGCTGATCGGTGTATTTCATAACTTCACTCATTGTTTTATTATGTTTGTAACCCCTTGTAGAAAGCATCTGTCCACTTAAGGTTTTGGTAATTCCAAGAGTTCGGGAGCCATGGTCTTGTGCATACATCTAGCTTTATGACCAGACATCTGTCAACAAAATTGAAATGAAGCAATTGCACACAAGAATGCATGGCAAAAAAATGCACAGTTCATGGCTAGAGACACGCCTATTACCAGAGACAAAAAAGCCTTCACGGGTGCCATACTTAAGCATTCTGATCCCATCACGGAAGAGCCATGTGCCCAACCAATATCTTTTACTGTCCTAAATGGTGAACTTGACAATGTGTGTGCAGCTCTTACAGTTCAAGATGATTATCAATGGGCTAAGCACTATAATTGATGCCTTTGCCACTATATCTTCAGCAACTTTGCTCAAAAGGAAGATTGGCTATATTTAAACACAACTTAAAGAGATGGAAATATGTTTTCAACTAGACAGGAACAGACAGAATATAACAGCGATAACTGAAGACTTGGAAGACAAATCCAGATGTAGTAATTTAACAACAGTGGTTGCTATACCTAAATAAAGAAATATTATCCTACAGATTTCTTATCAAACCCACACACTGAATGGGAAATATGTCCTCCCATTGCCACAACATATGGACTGTACACATGGAATCCTGACAGCTCCTGGTCCAGTCTTAGCTCACATTTTTTGTCTTGTTCTGTAGGGGCAGTTACTATGTACCCTGGGTTACAGTTGTGCTCAAAAGTTTGCATACCCTTGTAGAATTGGTAATATATGTACTATTTGTAAAGAAAACATGATTGAGCAGGTAAAACACGTCTTTTATTTCTTATGGGATTCACAATCAACTGTAGGTCACAACAAAATGGCACAATCATAAAACAAAACATGGCAACAAAGAAAAAAAATGAACTGACCCCTGTTCAAAAGTCTGCATACCCTTGGTTCTTAATACTGTGTATCACCCCAATTAGCATCAATGACAGCGTGCAGTCTTTTGTAATAGTTGTCTATGAGGCCCCAAATTCTTGCAGGTGGTATAGCTGCCCATTCATCTTGGAAAAATGCCTCCAGGTCATGCTAAGTCTTTGGTCGTCTTGCATGAACTGCACGTTTGAGATCTCCCCAGAGTGGCTCGATGATATTAAGGTCAGGAGGCTGTGATGGCCACTCCAGAACCTTCACCTTTTTCTGCTGTAACCACTGGAGGGTCAACTTGGCCTTGTGCTTAGGGTCATTGTCGTGCTGGAAAGTCCAAGAGCGTCTCATGCTCAGCTTTCGTGCAGAAGAATGCCAATTGTCTGCCAGTATTTTCTGATAACATGCTACATTCATCTTGCCATCAGTTTTCAGAAGATTCCGTGCCCACACACCCCCAAAATGTCAGTGAGTCACCAACATGCGGGGATGGTATTCTTTTAAATATAGGCCTTGTTGACCCCTCTCCAAACATAGTGCTTATGGTTGTAACCATAAAGCTCTATTTTGGTCTTGTCACTCCAAATTACAGTGTGCCAGAAGCTGTGAGGCGTATCAAGGTGTTGTTGGGCATATTGTAACCGGGCTTTTTTGTGGCATTGGCACAGTAAAGGCTTCTTTCTGGCAACTCGACCATGCAGCTCATTTTTGTTCAAGTATTATCATATTGCGCTCCTTGAAACAACCACACAGTCATTTTCCAGAGCAGCCTGTATTTCTCTTGAGGTTACCTGTGGGTTTTTATTTGTTTCCTGAACAATTCTTCTGGCAGTTTTGGCTGAAATCTTTCTAGGTCTACCTGACATTGGCTTGGTATCAAGAGATCCTAGAATTTTCCACTTAAGTGATTGAACAGTACTGACTGGCCTTTGCAAGGCTTTTGATATCATTTTATATCCTTTTCCATCTTTATGAAGTTCCATTACCTTGTTTTGCAGGTCTTTTGACAATTCTTTTCTGCTCCCCATGGCTCAGTATCTAACCTGCTCAGTGCATCCACGTGAGAGCTAACAAACTCATTGACTATTTATACACAGACACTAATTGCAATTTAAAAAGCCACAAGTGTAGGAAATTCACCTTTAATTCCCATTTTCACCTGTGTGTGTCACCTTGTGTGTCTGTAACAAGGCCAAACATTCAAGGGTATGTAAACTTTTGATCTGGGACATTTCTGTTGTCATTATGATTTAAATAGGAGCCAAACAACTATGTGATAATAAATGGCTTCATATGATCACTATCCTTAAATAAAATAGTTTTTTTGCATGATCAGTCATATTTTCAAAATCAATGCTATAATTTCACAATTTCTGCCAGGGTATGCAAACTTAAGTGCACAACTGTATGTGCCACCATTCACTTACAAACTCGAAATGTCATGGCTAACTGCGCTATGACAGTAATTCTACTTATAGATTATGCACATAATCATGACATATTACACACCCAGCCCAATACCAGTCTGTTATTTTCAAAAGTTCTCTATCCTGCGTTCAGAACTAAGGTACATCAAGTATTACTTTATGCCACATTAATGTAAATTATGGTAAACTATCTCTAGCATACAACACAGGCTGTACTGTTCATATCCTGTTCTTTGCCCCTCTGCTGTAAAGAGATTGATTGTTTTTTGCCGACTTTACAATATCTCTCAGTTGCTTCCCTATTCTACCCCGAGTGAAATTCAGGGGCATACTCCCCTCCCGCTTTGAATACTATCGCCGTCCTTTTACATATGCCTATCATTTATCTTATACTGTATTGTTCTGGGTGCTTTCTGCTGCAATTCAATGTTCCTTGAATATATTCTGATTTAATTTTCATATTATATTACACACATAGCATGCAGAAGCTATAGTGCTCTCCAGAATTATTGCCCTTGGTGAGCAAAAAGGCTAATTGTTACTTATCAACTTGATCTTCCACTAAAAATTAAAAAAAATCTCTTTTGGACTTTCTTTTAGTATAAGGTCTCATTTACTACAGCATTTAAGTATTAAACTATCCAGTATATTGATAATAATACATTAGATTACGCTAAAGCATTTCTAAGATCACCTAACCTCTTTCCCTCTTGTGTGCACAGCCAACACTGGACTTAACCTCAAATTTCCACACATCGTTAGGCTGCAGGATGACAACAAGCTCTAGTGCATTGATGCATGGCATTAAGGGCCGATGGCATGGCCTTTTAGAATCCGTTTACATTTTTTCAATGCTTATTTTCCCCTGTTTTTTTTCAAACTTGAAAAACCAACAACAAAATGTTTTTTTCCGTGTTCATAACAACACTTACTCCCACACACAGACACACCAAAATGCTTGACCTCAAATGTGGCCCACTGCTGTGGTGTGTGTAGTTACTAATACACACTCTTTCTAGTGGTGTTGTAGAAGGCCAGAAGTGTGCTAAGTTTAAAAATCAAAATGTCCGTTTGTGGTGCCAATGAAAAGCAAAAAACAAGTGACGTGACTTCTAATTATTGAAATGTAGTTGTTTGTAAAAGTTACATGTAATAGTTAGATTATATTACTACCTCAATGATTTAAAAAAAATATGTTGGTGACAACAATTTGTAGCTTGCTAACATTAGCCATATCTAGCAATTGCAGTGTACCCTGGATTACTGGTTTATGTTAGAAGAACATAATCTTGCTATTTAATTCAATAGGAACATAGCTATTTAGCTAGCTAACTATATTGTGGATGCTATTGTGGATACTTTCAAGGTAAGAGCCAACATGAAGAGAACCATTCATCTGTGGTATCAGGGACAAGTTAGACTATTGACTGTGTAATGTAGTTTCTGAAACCTAATGTATTTGGATTGATCTAAAAAATACAATAAAAAAAATCTGCCTCACTACTGTACAGATGAGATCAACAGGCCAGTGGACTAATAAAAACAGCAGTGGCCAGGGGCACAAAGTCTGCAAGTGCATGCTGGGCTTTTGTAGCCTGGCAGGTGGGGCTCCTGGATAGTTTTGTACCTTCATGGGTGTGAACAGGCGTGATTGTATCTGTCATTAGCTGATGTGCTTGTACATGCATGATACCCTTATGTTTTACCCAATCTCAGGGAATGTCATAAAGGTATAAAGACTATAGAAACCTTACAATTTTGATTGCACTCCCTCTTTGTATGAAGCAAGTTTGAGGCTACTGGTATGAGTCATTGTGGCAGCATATGGGCAACAGTGTTTGATCATAGTAATCTCACTGTTCTTACAGTATATCAGGTACATATGTGAATTCCACAAAGAAATCAGTTGTGTGCCTGCTGCTTGCAAACTACCCAACATATTTTTAATTATTATGCTATATGGAAATTAATATGATGAAAGCTGAAAAGTTGCTGGTTTATATAAGCTGTTTACACCACTGTACATACAACTTCTTTTCAAAGATCAGGATATATTCTTTCAAGCTTGACTGATTCTGCCTTCTGTTTGACAGTTAGATATTCTGGCCAACAGTAGAAACTCCAAATACAGAAAGTAAAATGTCACACAACCACAACAGATTTCCCTAGCTTTTCTCCTCCTGTCTTTCCTTTGTGACTTGAGTCATCTTGATGGCATGTAAACACATTTTAGCAGCTGGTGCAGTAATTACCTAACAAAAATAATATTCCCCAGATTTTTTTTAAATACCCTTTTTCTGTCAGACGCGGCTCTATTCTCACACTGATTAAGCTCGAGAGGTTTTGTGAATCGGACCTGTCATACGTTTGAGAGAACACACACTTGATTGCATGCTTGTGCTCATCTGCTGAAACAAGGCCTGTTGTTTGGAGATGCCAGATTTCAGTTGCCGTCTCAGTTTCAGGGTGAAGACTATACTCAAAATACATTAAGTATATACAGTGGATATAAAAAGTCTACACACCCCTGTTAAAATGCCAGGTTTTTGTGATGTAAAAGAATGAGACAAAGATAAATCATGTCAGAACTTTTTCCACCTTTAATGTGACCTATAATGTGAACAATTCAATTGAAAAACAAACTGAAATCTTCGAGGGGGAAAAATGAAAAATAAAAACCTTACAATAACCTGAATGCATAAGTGTGCACACCCTCTTATAACTGAGGATGTGGCTGTGTTCAGAATTAACCAATCACACCTGCCATCATTTAAAGTGACTCTGATTAATCATAAATAAAGTTCAGCTGTTCTAGTAGGATTTTCCTGACATTTTCTTAGTTGCATCTCAGAGCAAAAGCCATGGTCTGCAGAGACCTTCCAAAGCATCCGAGGGATCTCATTGTTGAAAGATATCAGTCAGAAGAAGGGTACACAAGAATTTCCAAAGCATTAGATATACCATGGAACACAGTGAAGACAGTTATCATCAAGTGGAGAAAATATGGCACAACAGAGACATTACCAAGAACTGGACGTCCCTCCAAAATTGATGAAAAGACGAGAAGAAAACTGGTCAGGGAGGCTTCCAAGAAGCCTACAGCAACATTAAAGTAACTGCAGGAATTTCTGGCAAGTACTGGCTGTGCTACATGTGACAACAATCTCCCGTATTCTTCATATGAATGGGCTATGTGGTAGGGTGGCAATACGGAAGCATTTTCTTACAAAGAAAAACATCGAAGCCCCCCAAAAGCACGTGGGAAAATGTGTGATGGTCTGATGAAACCAAGGTTGAACTTTTTGGCCATAATTCCAAAAGGTATGTTTGGTGCAAAAACAACACTGCGAAAGTGTTGTTCACCCAAAGAACACCATACCCACAGTGAAGCATGGTGGTGGCAGCATCATGCTTTGGGGCTGTTTTTCTTCAGCTGGAACTGGGGCCTTAGTCAAGGTGGAGGGAATTATGAACAGTTTCAAATACCAAGCAGTTTTGACACAAAACCTTCAGGGGTCTGTTAGAAAGCTGAAGATGAAGAGGAATTTCACCTTTCTGTATGACAACGACCCAAAGCACACATCCAAATCCACAAAAGCTTAACGTTTTGGAATGGCCTAGCCAGAGCCCAGACCTGAATCCAATTGAACATCTGTGGGGTGATCTGAAGAGGGCTGTGCACAGGAGATGTCCTCGCAATCTGACAGATTTGGAAAGAATTGACAGATTTGGAAAGTGACAGAAAGTGACAGAAACAATCTGACAGATTTGGAAAGTGCTTTTGCAAAGAAGAGTGGGCAAATATTGCCACGTCAAGATGTGCCATGCTAATAGACTCCTACCCGAAAAGACTGAGTGCTGTAATAAAATCAAAAGGTGCTTCAACAAAGTATTAGTTTAAGGGTATGCACACTTATGCAACCAGGTTATTGTGTGTTTTTTATTTTTCCCCCTCCAAGATTTCAGTTTATTTTTCAATTGAATTGTTCACGTTATAGGTCACATTAAAGGTGGAAAAAGTTCTGACATGATTTATCTTTGTCTCATTCTTTTACATCACAAGAACCTGGCATTTTAACAGGGGTGTGTTGACTTTTTATATCCACTGAAGTTACATGTTAAAGGGGGGAAATGGCTCATCAGAAACCCATGAGATAGTCGTGTGTTAGACTTGGGGGGGGGGGCATAGCATAGCACAGCACAGCTCATTTATCCTCTCTGGAGGTGTTCTTGATTTGGTTAATCTCTGCTAGGGAACAAGTTTGAAATGATTTATGATTCATAGAAACATGTATGGCACCGTGTAATGGACGATAATCAAGGACAATATCTAGGAGACCTGTGGATGAGAGGATGATATTCGACAAAACCGTTAATGGTGGACTAAATTTTCTCTAACTCTGGTGTAGTGTTATTACTGTAATGTTAAGATAGTTCAACTTCTCTCCAAGAGTCCTGTTATGGCCCTATTATTGTTGCTCAAATTCAGTCATCAAAGTATGGATTATTAAATTATTGTTGCCGTCGTTTAGTGAGTGTTTGGACTGTAGAGGCAGAATAGCAAGTCTGCTGTGAAAGTAGGCATTTTATTAATCTACTCTGGGCTTTCGGTTGCCTGCAACTATTCACACCTGCCTCTCATCAGCTCATCAGCCTTGCAGTATTTCTTCCCAGGTTCTTCAGCCACTCATCGTCAGATTGTTCCATCAGCTACTGTGATGTAGTTACTCTCAGGCTTTTCTTCGTGTCCTTGTAGTTTTGTATAGTTATTTCCGTGTATGTTTCAAGTATTTAATTCTGCTTTTCCCTGATCAGGACCACGCCCGCCTACCTACCTGCTCACTCTCAGCTAGGAATGAGAAACTGAGGATTTCTGAACCATTGAGGCTTGTTTCGAAAAAAAAATTAATTGCTCGAAGCTTTCCAACACAGTGCACAGCAGGGACATCTGCTGGACAAAATGTAATATGACATGTTTGATTTAGATGTATAGTATTTAGCCCGGAGTGGTGTATTCGAAGTAATGGTAAGGATGAATGAATAATGACGACAATTGAAAAGGGTAACCTCAATAAAACAGGAATTTGTGGAGGGAGAAAGGATGACATTTTGCTTTCAACAAAATCATATTAAGCTGCTATATTATTGTGCTGGGGGAGTAGGGTGGGTTCTCCTTCTCCATTGTAAATTCTTGTAAATCTAAGGAACGCACTCTCTAAATTTTCTTTGTCTCTTGCTCCGCTTAAATTTAGGAGGATGTGAGGTCTTGGCCCACACCTCCGGAGTACCAGGCTTTACAGATGCTAATTAGCCTAATTAGCGTTAATGAACTGCTAGGCTGTATCTTTACATATGCTGATTATCTTATTTTGCGTTAAGTAACTATTAGGCTGTATCTTTTAAACCGTTCATGCTACAGACACAAAATCAACTTTTTTCACATGTTTAGGCTATCCCCACTGAAAATTATGAAATGGTTATTGATTTTACAAATGCTAATTAGCGTAAGTAGTGTAAATTAACTATTAGGCTGTATCTTTTGAACCATTCGAGCTACAGACAGGAAACCAACTTTGTTTCACCAGTTTAGCTATCCTCACTTCAAATTATGAAACGTTTATCAATTTTAATTAACTATTAGGCTATATCTTTTGAAACGTTCAAGGTACAGACACGAAAACAACTTTGGGTCACACGTTTAGGCTTTCCCAGTTCATATGATTAAACGGTTATTGATTTCACATATGCTAGTTAGTGTAATTAGCATTAATTAACTATTTGGCTGTATATTTTGAACCGTTCAAGCTACAGAAACAAGACCTGTCATTGGTAGCACTGGAACTTTAAATATATCATGTATGCTAATTTGTGCTAATTACCAACATTATCTCTTGAACCTTAAAAAATACAGACTCCAAACCTTTTGATAGGTAAACACTATTTTGAACCATAGATACTTTTTTTCAACAGCTAGCAAGCACACCAGATTTTCTTCAGGAAATGTACTTCTCTAGTTAAAGATATCAACAATCTTTATAATGAATCTTTAGATACTTTTCCCAAGATCACATATACCGAGCAGCGTGAAGATTTATGGGTTCTTGAGGAAAATTTGTTCCATAGGTGAAGAGGGACCTGTGGACTGAATTTCAGACCTCTAGGTCAGACCTGCATTCATTCCCCACTGACCTCCATTCATTTCCTTTGGAGCTCCATGCATTTGTTGATTATAACAACACCACCAGGCCGATCATCTTGAAACTTTGTGCTGGCCTTTCCTGTCATGTGCCTGAACCCATATACCAAGTCGGGTTGCAGTAGGCCTCACATTCTTGCATTAATGAGCACTTGAATTCAGACCACGCCTACAGGAATAGTCATTGGCTTATATCAGCCCTTCTGTTAAAGATAGCAACAATCCTTATGCCCAATCTTTAGATACTTGTTCCAAGATGATATATACCGAGCGGCGTGAAGATCAGTGCAGAGCTCTAGTAGAAGATACATTTTTAGTGTTTTAGACAAAATTCAAAATGGCGGACTTTATGGGTTCTTGAGGCAAATTTGTTCCTTAGGTAAAGAGGGACCTGTGGACCGAATTTCAGACCTCTAGGTCATATGGGGTGGAAATGCCAGTGTAGCTTTTGGAGCAACTTAGATTGCTTATTATAGCACCACCTAGGGTTCAATTGGACCCATAGTCTAATAGATGAATTTGGCAGACGGTATACACCTATGAGCAAAGTGGCGTGTCTATAGCGCATTCCATCTCACAGGAATATGGGGCCAAAAAAGGATAGAATAATAATAATCCTAACAAAAATAATAGGGCTCCTGAGGACCCCTAAAAATAAAAATTCTTCAGGGATCAACTCTGTGTACATAAAGAGTGCAAATAAGGCCAAACGTTAAAATGGATGAACTGCACCCTTGCACTACAAAAGTGCAAGGGTGTCTATATTTGCCGCATCTGTATGCATCTTTATTTATTCAGAAGCCTTCATGCACCCAGAGAGATTTGAATTCCATAAAGTACATTTTTTGTAAATAATGAGAATGCTGTCTTGCCAAGAACAACGGCTGTCATATAATTAGAATGTCATAAAAAAATTGATTTATTTCAGTAATTCCATTCAAAAAGTGAAACTTGTATAATTTATACATTCATTCCACACAGACTGATATATTTCAAGTGTTTATTCCTTTTAATTTTGATGATTATAACTGACAACTAATGAAAACCCCAAATTCAGTATCTCAGAAAATTAGAATATTGTGAAAAGGTTCAATATTGAAGACACCTGATGCCACGCGCTAATCAACTAATTAACTCAAAACACTTGCAAAGGCCTTTAAATGGTCTCAGTCTAGTTCTGTAGGCTACACAATCATGGGGAAGACTGCTGACTTGACAGCTGTCCAAAAGACGACCATTGACACCTTGCACAAGGAGGGAAAGACACAAAAGGTCATTGCTAAATGACTGGCAGTTCACAGAGCTCTGTGTCCAAGCACATTAATAGAGGCGAAGGGTAGGAAAAGATGTGGTAGAAAAAAAGTGTACAAGCAATAGGGATAACCACACCCTGGAGAGGAAAACCAATTCAAACATGTGGGGGAGATTCACAAAGAGTGGGCTGCAGCTGGAGTCAGTGCTTCAAGAACCACCACGCACAGCTGTCGCATTCCTTGTGTCAAGCCACTCTTGAACAAGACACAGCGTCAGAAGCGTCTCGCCTGGGCTAAAGACAAAAAGGACTGGACTGCTGCTGAGTGGTCCAAAGTTATGTTCTCTGATGAAAGTAAATTTTGCATTTCCTTTGGAAATCAAGGTCCCAGAGTCTGGAGGAAGAGAGGAGAGGCACAGAATCCA
>JACXGI010009889.1:6660-29332 GCA_016801175.1 Esox masquinongy | reverse complement strand
TCCGGGCAGGGTAACTCCTCCTCTTCCTCTATTGTGCATTGGTTTATCTTTGAACCATTCTTAGTCTGGCTCCTCCCCCGAGACCACTTTGCCATGGGAAACCCTACCAGGAGCACTAAGGCCCAGACAACACAGCTCTCAGGTTCACAGGAACACACAAACCTCTCCACCACGGTAAGGTGATGGCTCTCGGAGAGGGCTCTTGGAATTCTCTTGGAATGTTTCTGACAAAATGAGGTGGGGAGTTACATGTTTTATATAAATACACTCTTTGGAGTATTTTACTCTCCATTAATCAATTTCCTTGATCGTGTTTGGCTCCACACACATATAAAGTAAGCACACACACACAAACACATACATACAAGCACACACACACCTACGATCGATGTGGGATAGCTGAAAGCTAAATCCAAACTATACACCACATTATGTCCCCTTCCATTACATTTATCCAACATATATAAACAACTACAGTAGATCATCCTCTCTCATAGAAACATATATAGACTGAGTATATATAGACTCCAAATCTCAGACCTTGTGAAGTGAGGTCTCACTATTGGAATTAGAATGAAATGTTGGGAGGTCAATCTGGCTGGAGCAGCTTTGTGGAATCTGAATTGGCTACGAACGTGTTAGCAGCTACTAACTAGCAGAACTCCGTGAGGCTCTCCTCTGGGTCCCTGGAGAAGATGGATAAGCCTTTGTAGAGCTTATGGTCAGGAGCCAACCCTCCTGGCTGGTTAAATACACTACCGTTCAAAAGTCTGGGGTCACTTAGAAAGTTCTTTGTTTTTTTAAAAGAAAAACAATTTTTTTGTCCATTAAAATAACATAAAATTGATCAGAAATACAGTGTAGACATTGTTAATGTTGTAAATCACTATTGTACCCGGAAACGGCTGATTTCTTGTAGAATATCTACATAGGCGTACAGAGGCCCTTTATCAGCAACCATCATTTCTGTGTTCCAATGGCACGTTGTGTTTGCTAATCCAAGTTTATAATTTTAAAAGGCTAACTGATCATTAGAAAACCATTTCGCAATTATGTTAGCACAGCTGAAAACTGATTAAAGAAGCAATAAAATGGGCCTTCTTTAGACTAGTTCATTATCTTCAGTACCTGGTTTGATTACAGGCTCAAAATGGCCAGAAACAAATAGCTTTCTTCTGAAACTCGTCAGACAATTCTTGTTCTGAGAAATTAAGATTATTATATGTGAGAAATTGTACATCGTACAACAATGTGTACTACTCCCTTCACAGACTAGCGCACACTGACCTTATTTTTATTGGTCTATAGTCCATCTTCTCCAGTAGAGGAAACTCTCCTATCTCCAGGCCGTTGCTCCTTGTATGGGGCAGGTTTCCATAAAACCTCTGATCTCGTTATCCCACCTGCCAGACTCCTCAGGCTGGCCTGGTTTCATGGGCAGAGAAACCAGGGCAATTAGTGACGACAGGTGGCTCACATGCTCTCTGCTTCTACTCACCAGCCAGCTTAGGGTCCTACAGTCACCAGGCTGGTGTCTACAGGGTCCTACAGTCACCAGGCTGGTGTCTACAGGGTCCTACAGTCACCAGGCTGGGTTTGTCCACAGGGTCCTACAGTCACCAGGCTGGGTTTGTCCACAGGGTCCAACAGTCACCAGGCTGTGTTTGTCCACAGGGTCCTACAGTCACCAGGCTGGTGTCCACAGGGTCCTACAGTCACCAGGCTGGTTTCCACAGGGTCCTACAGTCACCAGGCTGGTGTCTACAGGGTCCTACAGTCACCAGGCTGTGTTTGTCCACAGGGTCTTACAGTCACCAGGCTGGGTTTGTCCACAGGGTCCTACAGTCACCAGGCTGTGTTTGTCCACAGGGTCCTACAGTAACCAGGCATCCCTGAGATCAGAATTTTGTTAACTGTCTTTTGTGCTCTCACCCATACAGCTCTGATGTACGCCAGCATCTTTGGTAATGTGTCGGCCATCATACAGAGGTTGTACTCAGGTACAGCCAGGTACCACACCCAGATGCTCCGCGTCCGAGAGTTCATCCGCTTCCACCAGATCCCCAACCCACTGAGGCAGAGGCTGGAGGAGTACTTCCAACATGCCTGGTCCTACACCAACGGCATCGACATGAACGCCGTGAGTCACACCCAAATACACCTATACTGTACAATTACTTCACCTTCATGTTCACACTAACTTCTTCTGCATGAAGGTAAATCTAAAAAGAAAAATACAACAACAACGTTAATAAGAAAACTACGGAGGCCTTGGATAATCCCAAAGATAACTGTCATGTGAAACAAATTTCGTAGCGATTCCACAATTACTGGAGCATACAACTACAGCAGGAATGTATCAGGTCAAATCAGCCTGGCTGGATTTTTTTATACATCAATCTAAATCAATGCATCTAGCACATCTAGCAAGTAGAACATTTTTTAAATGAAAACAAAGATTCACAGAAGCTGACTGATCTTCCATCTGGCCGATTGCAGTTTGAGAGAGATAAGGGATAATCTGCTGATTTACAGTAGTCTAGGACTATTGCAAAGTAGAATATAACTATAAATGTTCAGCTATGAAACTCAAAGTTCGAAAGTAAGTTGTTTTGATGGCATGGGGCACATATTGGCACATACATGACACAGTATTTGATTTGTCAAATAATTAAAAAATTCCCCAAAATTGTATTTATTTAAAATATCTAGAACTCTCAGCAGGAAGAAGGCCAGACAGATGTTTTCTGAAAAATGTAATTGATGTATCAAATGTATAAATAGTTGAAGTAGTTACATTAGTAGTTACAATAGTTGAATATAGATCGCTGGCGAAACCACCAGGGTGGCAAGGGGTGGCAGCTGCCATCCTACAAAAATGTCATGCCATCCCACTCGCCACCCCAGTTGTCAGGAGTGTCTGCTTTAATATATTCTTATTTAATTTTATTGAATAGTATTAAATTTTTTCTACTTTCATTGTTAATCTCTATGGTAACCCATTCCAATATCTTGGAGTCCCCCCTTCACCGTAAAATGGTTGAGTCCCGGAGTCCGCCTGCACCTGTCACGATGCTGCTCCCCCTTCCTTCCAATGAAAACACCGGGCGTCTGTCCATGTCATGATACTCTTTGCATCTGAGCAGTCAGGATCTCACTGGACTAGCCTAGCAGTAATGAAATAAGGTACTGCTGCACATTTTTACTAAATATACGATACAAAATGTAATCATGTAAATTAATCTTGCATTAGCAGCAGCCATTTATTATAGTTAAAATATGTCTGATATCGTATACTAGCTAAAGTAATGCAATCATCAATATTATTGGTAAAGTTCGGTAACTAGTTGTAAAATGTCAAAACGATGGCTTTTCTTGTCTAAGAATGTTAACATGTTTACAGATTTATCATTAAAAATGTATGTAGTTTCAGCCTGTGTTAAGCAATGGACATAGTGGTCGTAGCCTCAACAACGGTGTGTGACGTCACTTGGAATCTCTTTTCCTTATATGGAATACTGTATGAACAGAATGTTAGCTTTAAATTTTGCTGATTTGTTAAACAATGGTACCTTTTGTATAGCTCAAAAGGTTGGAACAGTGTCAAGGGCGATAACGTGTGTTGTGAAGCAGAAGGCTGCGGGTTCGAGCCCAGTGTGCGTCCCACCATGGGAGCGGATCGACAGCGGAGGAAACATAACTGTTAAGCAGGGTTAACCCTAACTACGTTGACGACGAGCTATACAGAAGGTACCCTTAGATGGCGTTTGTGCCATCTAAGGTACCATTTTGTATTAGCTTAAAAACCTGGAAGGTTGTCATAAAGGCGTTCACATGTGTTACAAAGCAGTGGACCGTGAGTTCGAGTCTGGTGTGGCATTGGCGAGACCACCGTGATGGCAAGGAGTGGCAGCTAAAAAAAATGATTGCAACCCCAGTTGTCAGGATTGTCTGCTGTAATATATTCATATTTCATTTTATTGAATAATATTATATTTTTTCTAATTTCGTTGTTAATCTCTATGGTAACCCGTTCTAATATCTTTGAGTCCCCCCTTCCCCATAAAATGGTTGAGTCCCGGAGTCCGCCTGCTTCTGTCACGGTGCTGCTCCCCCTCCCTTCCTGTGAAAACACTGGGCATCGGTCCATGGAACTCTATGCAACTGAGCAATCAGGATCGCACTAGACTAGCCTAGCAGTAATGAAAGAAGGTACTGCTGCACATGTTTACTAAACATACGATACAAAATGTAATTTTATAATCTTGCTTTAGCAGCAGCCATTTATCATAGTTTAGATATGTCTGATATCGTCTACTAGCTAATGTAATGCAATCGTCAATATTATTGGTAAAGTTCACGAGCTAGCAAATTGGCAGATGAAGTAGCTTGCCATCATTGCCATGTACTGGAAGCTTGTCCTGATAGCTAGCAAAGGGGCATTGAACAATGTTGATGTAGCTTGCTATGGATAATTAAATGGTTAATTTCATCTGTGGAGAAAGTTATGGTTTATCTACAATAATTCTAAATTAGACAACTCTGGACATCTATAACATCAACAAAATGTGATTTGTGGTCATATGTGATTAACAGTTGTAAATTAAATTTTGTTATTATATTAAATTGCTGCTCTATAACCTCAGTAGCCTATATTTAGTGTTTGTGTATTATTTCAAGCAGTAGGCTATAAGGCAATCTTTTTCAGGATGAATTGATTTATGCTTCTGCACTTGGCAGAATGATATAAACAATGTGTCCAAGTAAAATACTGCATCTTTTCCCTCAATTTGTAAGTTGCATGTAGAATACTTAGGGAACTCTCAACACTCATAGAGATTTAGCACACTCGAAAGGCTCGTACCAAACTTTTAACACATAAACATCAGTGTAAAATATGCATGATATTTATTAGCAAGACATTACACTGTCCATTTTCAGTAGCTGGATTTGTATAAATAAAGTGGACATAACCAACAATAGAATGATATGCCACCGCTGAATTTCAACTTGCCACCCTTCTGCCACCCCATGTCAAATTTTCTAGAAACGCCACTGATCTAGATACATTTTCCAATGAGCGCCAATAGGTAACTAAGGGAAATTACATGTCTGTTTTCCCCAAACAGTAGGAGTATGTAAAGTAAAGCTACTACTTTGGGAAGATTGCTTTATTTTTATTTAATATTACTTAATACTTGAATGATGCAATGAATGAAGGACGATGGACATTGGTCTGTTGCTTTTTCTTCAAATCTCTGATATATACCCATACAGACACACACATACACCTCCACCTCCACACACACACACACACACACACATATACGCACACATACACCTCCACACACTCATACAGACATTATGTGTCAGAAGCAGGATCGCGGGGCAGGGCAGCGCTCGGCAAATTAGGAGGTTATGTTGCTTGCTCAAGGGAACATCTCTTCAGTAACATCCTGACAAAAATCCATTAAAGTAACTGTCATCTAAACGACTCCCTTCGCTCTCCTTGTGACTGGGCCCGCACTCTCCTTGTGACTGGGCCCGCACTCTCCTTGTGACTGGGCCCGCACTCTCCTTGTGACTGGGCACGCACTCTCCTTGTGACTGGGCCCGCACTCTCCTTGTGACTGGGCCCGCACTCTCCTTGTGACTGGGCCCGCACTCTCCTTGTGACTGGGCCCACACTCTCCAACATGCTTTAATTTCCAACTGCAATAATGGTGTAACTATTAATTACCTTTTTACATGATATCACGAAACTGCGTCTTAATGCAATCTGGGAACAAAAGTCCCAACACCAAATGTAAATATGATCTTAACTCTTGTGTGTTTGACTTCGTTTAAAGAATAGAAAAGCAACACAGGAAACAAACAAGCTTTCCTCATTATGTCCACTGAAGCACATTGGATTAGTCAAATATTTGCAGTAGTCATTAGAATAGTTGTGGTGGTGATGTAGTCCTGGAACCTTGTCTTTCTGAATGAATATCAGTCGTAGCCCTAGGCCCTGGAATCAGTCCGAAAGCGGGTTAAAATCACTGTGGGGTAAAGGCAATGTTCGTTGAGATCCTATTTAAGACAAATTACATAATGCCGGCTCAATCATACATTAGATTTAAATGCTTGAATTATTGAGCAAATACAGTTTCTTAATTTTTTGTCCCAATCCATTGGAATCAAACCTACAACCTCGGCGTTGCAAGTCCCATGCTCTACGGACTGAGCTACACAGGACCCATGTTCAAGTGTTTTGTTATTGTATGACTGAATGAAATCCACCCTGGGGAAGAAGATGCATGTCCCAGAATCACTCAGAAGTCCTGGCAGGAAGTATTAACAGATGCTACTGCTGATGAAATGACCCTGATGTTTTGGTTAACGTGTGTGTGGCCTAGGCTGATCTACAGGTTTAGGCTCCTGTCACTGTTTTGCTCTAGCATGGGTTTCAAATGCAGCCCAAAAATGTATTCTCTTTGTAATGAAAATATAAATGAAATATGAAAATATTTCATTTACTTTATTTATTTAAAAGATTTGTCAGTGCTACATTTACATTTTAGCCATTTAGCAGACAATCTTGTCATGAGCACTCTTATCTAACTGCTCGACCTTTTGCTGCCCTGTATCTGACAATCTGACAAATACATTTTTCACATATTTTTGTACATTCAGTGATAGCGACACTTGACATAGACCAGTTAGTCTCCCTCTCTCTTTTTCTCCATCCCATCTCCCTCACTATCTCCCCACTTTCTGTCTCTCGCACTGACTCCATCTATCTCTATCCCACCTCCAAACCGACCCACCTCCTGCCCCCAGGTGTTGAAGGGGTTTCCAGAGTGCCTCCAGGCTGACATCTGCCTCCATCTGAACCGTACCCTCCTGGAGAACTGCAAGGCCTTTAAAGGCTCTACGAAGGGCTGCCTGCGTGCCCTGGCCATGAAGTTCAAGACCACCCATGCCCCGCCCGGAGACACCCTGGTGCACGCCGGAGACGTTCTCACCGCCATCTACTTCATCTCCCGCGGCTCCATTGAGATCCTCAGGGGAGACGTGGTGGTGGCCATCTTGGGTGAGGATGATTTGGAATAGGTTAGCATGCTAGTTTAGCATGAACTATTCAGTATGAACCCAAATACTATAGGTTCTACTATGACTAGTTTAGCATGTATCAACCCAAATAGTATAGGTTCTAATATGGCTAGTTTAGCATGTACCTTATATACCACATGAAAGACTGTAGGAGCTATCTAGGTCCTACTGTTGCTCTCTAAGGCCTACTGTAAGTTTGAATGTCAGTGGGCCTGATTCAAACCAATGGTGCATCTGCACATTCAAACCAAAGGTGCAGCTAAGTCGTGCAGAAGGCAGTGAGTTAGACCGCTGGCTCACCCCTGGTCACTGAACCCAGATATGAATTCAGTCCGTGAGAATATCTGGAGCCAGTTGAGGTTGAACAGCAGTGGACTGGAGAGATGTGGTCCCAGGGGAAGGTGTGAGTAACGACACATAGAGTTCCGGACATAACAGCCTTCTTAGTCACTTTTGTAGATGCACCAACAAAGCTCAGCTGTAGGTCGTTGTACACTTGCTGTATTCCATGGATGGATTTATTTGATTTTTGTGGAACTTCTGGCTTCAATCAAGAGCTGACTGTTGTTAACCTCACTGGAGGGGAAGACCGTGACACCATGAATATTGAGGCTTTAGCTGCTTTTGCTGTTAATGATGGTGCTTGTGTCAGTCAGGATGACCTCTGCTGGAATAAAGAGTCCAAAAAATATGTATCATTTTGGAGTTCACTATATGTACATAAACCCAAACGACCCACACACCATGTGGGGAATCGTACTGCCTCTAAGTTGCCAAGTTTCTGTTATTCATGCATATTTTGGATGTGATATTACTTGTTATTGTTATTAACATCACTGATACATTCCGTGCATTAACACCATCCACTTTTAATATGGATTTTTTTGCCAGTCCGCATAAGCAGAGCCAGGGAAGATTAGTGAATGTCTCTCACTGACCGACTACTGGTGAATAGTGTAGTGGTTAGAGATGCAAACCGGGTGTCGAATTTGGTTGGGGACAAGAACGATTAGCTGGCAATAAGTATCAGTAACTACAAACAGTAAACCAAGCAAACAAGCCAGAAGGAAAATGCAGCCGAGGTGGCAGGAAATGATCACAAATGCAGTCTTGTTTCCAGGCCTTTGAAATGCAAGCTAAAATCCACTAATAGGGAACGCTGTTTGGGTATTTTTGTCGCAAAATGAACGTGTTAGGTAAAACTATTTTGCGTGTTCAATTAGGCCTATTAACCAATCAGCACTTGAATATGAAGTGTCATCATATCAGTACTTATTTGTAATACCGTTTTTGTTGTTGGTCATGTTTGGATCTGCCTGCAAAGGCTATAGCTGGAACAAACACAGTTTGATTAGACCAAACCTAAGAGGAAATCTTTTTAAAAACCACACTGAATAAGTTACATTCAGTTTTTCAGATGTTTGCTATGGCAACGTCCTCTGTGAAAATGGTCAGACTTTCAGATGCTTAGTACAAATGAAAAATTAGCCAACCCTGCCATCTACTGGGCAATACTGTTACTACTTGTAATTCAACCACTGGACAGTATAGTGAGGTGACATGCAATACAGTACATGTATCTGCACTATCCAGTAGTATTAATTACTTACAGTACATGTTTCTTGTTTGTAAAATACTTTGTCATCCCCTTCTCCCACAGGAAAGAATGACATATTTGGTGAGCCCATTAACCTTTACGGACGGGCTGGTAAGTCCAACGCTGATGTGAGAGCCCTGACCTACTGTGACCTTCATAAGATCCACAGAGAGGACGTCCTGGAGGTGTTAGATATGTACCCTGAGTTCTCCGACCACTTCTGGATGAACCTAGAGATCACCTTTGACCTCCGTGATGTGAGTGTGTCCTCTGTCCTTTGATTGCATTTTTACTGATAGCGGTATTTCATCATGACCAGAATTTTTTTTTATATATTCAGTTCAGTTATGAATCAGTTCATACAAATCATTGAATACATGTAGTGCACCTTTTTACATTAGTGTTTTTGTTTCTGTTTGTTTACCTTGGTCTGTAGACCAATATGATTCCTGGCTCTCCAGAAAGTGACAACTCTGACTGTGTCGGATTCAACAAACTGCGCAGACGCAAACTGTCATTCCGGCGGCGGACGGCGAAAGGTAATTTATCAGCATACCCCAAACTTCTTCTTCTGATTTGAAGTCAGCTGATATATGTTCAATACGCTTCGTCAGTGTTTGTGGTCCCCGCTGATGAACACATAATCCGTCTGGGATTCCTTCAAACCGGCCATGGCAATGTTTATTCACAGAATTATAATTAAAAGTAGAGCGTCCAGTTCCATCTAGCGTGTCCCTGTGTCTCCCCTGCCAGACGATGCCAATGCCGGAGAGATCAGAAAGGAGAGACCCAACTTGCCAGCGCGGCGGAGACAGAAGGATACAGCCAGTACGCAGGGGGAGGGGCTTAAACCAGACAGGGAGGGCACGAGGAACTCTATGTCATCCCACTCTAGTGGCGACGAGGGGGAGGAGTGTGTGGTCACGTGCCCCGCCCCCCCATCTTCTCTGCATGAGATGTCCCCAGCTCAAGCCACCACACTGAACTTCAGCCACACCCCCCTGGGAGAGGGGGAGGGGGAGGGGGAGGGGTACACCAAGGGAGGCAATACCTGCAACGCACTCTCAGGTGGGTCTGATCTCACTCACTAACACACATACACACACACACTCTCAGGTGGGTCTGATCTCACTAACACACACACACACACACACACACACACACACACTCAGGTGGGTCTGATCTCTCACACACACACACACACACACACACACACACACACACTTAATAGTAGCTGTTGTTTTGATTGTCCTTTAACGCCTACTTCCCTCACTCTTTCTATCTCCCATTCCTCCTCCAATACCAGGAGCATTTTCTGGGGTGTCTAACATGTTCAGTTTCTGGGGGGATAATCGAGGGAGTCGGGAGTACCAGGAGCTTCCCCGCTGCAGCCTGCCCTCTCCTCCAACTCTGAACACGCCCCTCAACAACGTCAGCCGCAGGCAGCGCTCCGAGCTGGAGACCAGACTGGACCTGCTGCAAAAACAACTCAACAGGTAGGATGAGACAGATGTTGACAAATAGACAGACAGACACACCAGGAGACAGACAGACTAACACAGAGACAGACAGACAGAGACAGACAGACAGAGACACCAGGAGACAGACAGACTAACACAGAGACAGACAGACAGAGACAGACAGACAGAGACACCAGGAGACAGACAGACTAACACAGAGACAGACAGACAGAGACAGACAGACAGAGACAGACAGACACACCAGGAGACAGACAGACTAACACAGAGACTGACAGACAGAGACAGACAGACAGAGACACAATGAGACAGACAGACACACAAAGACACATAGAGACAAAGATACACAAAACAGACAGACAGACACACAAAAGAGACAGACAGACAGACAGAGACACACAGAGACAGACAGACAGAGACACACTACACAGAGAGACAGACAGAGACACACGGAGACAGAGAGACAAACAGACGAAGACAGAAAGAGACAGTGAAAGAGACAGGAATCAATATGGAGAGATAGGGACAGAGATACAGAAAGGAACAGAGACAGAGAGACAGGGACTTTGTGTAGCGTGTTCCCTGTTGCTTAGTTGATAGTTGGTGGGCCTTGAAACACCAGCACAGTGCATATGATTCTCTGGACCAAACATACCTACGATTCATGCTGTACATGCGTGATTGTAAGCCTGCTATTTGGCAAATATTATTACGATTGTTAACGTGGACAAAGGTGAATACAATGAATAATAAACAGTTGAATAACCATCTAAGTATCTACTCAAAACAGTATCTGTGTAATGCACTTGTTTAGAAGTCTTGCTGTATATTCCTTTCAGAAAATGATTAGAATGACCAGGAGTGTGAAAACAATGTACCGACAGGGATATTCTGGGACACGTCTATAGTGTTCATGTTTCCATCTTTCTTAGCTCCACTCCCATCAGCTCCAGTTCTGTCCCAGGCTGTCAGAGTAATGGAGGCGTCTGTGTGGAAATATGAGATGCTTATAGGCCTTGGGAGATAGGAGATGACACCTTTCTTCAACGCTACCGCATTGCTCTCCATCTGTCTGACTCTGACAAAGTCCCAGATCTCCTCTTCTAACCCTTCCTCTCCTCCTACTACTCTCCTCAACCCCCTCTTGTCCTGTCCTCTCCACACCTTACCTCCTTCCCTCCTTATACCCGTCCTCCCCATGTCTCTCCTCTCCTTTTCTTCTCACTCTCCCTTCCTCTCCTTGGCTAATCTCCTCTCAGCAGTGGAATAATGGTTATTTCACTTCTATATTCCGCTGTCCAGGTCACTGCCCGTTGTCATGTCTCATGAGGTCAGAGGTCATCGGTGCTGCAATAGTCTGAGGCTATGCCTGCGTAGCCTGTGTTGGGAGGTTCACCAGAACATGTGATTGGCCAGTAATCCTCCCGGGCGTCTGTGTCAGCCGTTCTGATTCGCGGGTTTGTGTCAACAATAACTGTGATGAGGAACATTCCTCCTGGTGAGTGTGCTGCGTGTTGCTCCTCAGGCTGGAAACGAGGATGTCGACCGACATTGGGGCGATCATGCAGTTGCTTCAGCGTCAGATGACCCTGGTGCCCCCAGCCTACAACAGCGTGTTGTCCCCCCCGCAAGCCTCGACCTACGCCAAGCCGGGCCCTGGAGATAGGTTGGTGCAGCCTGTCACCCCCCTGGAGTCTGACACACTGGCCTCATTATCCCAGGTACTGGCCTGAAAAATGAAATCCAGATGTCCTTTAGATGCAAATTACTTAACATTAAAACAGTCTCTGATACACACAGGCAACCTCACACACACACACACACACACACACACATTCAATAGAGTCCTCATTGATTCCCTCCTCATCTGCTTCTCTAGGTTTCTTTCCCTCGGGACTTTGAGGAGTTCCCCAGAACACAGTGTGACCCTCCCCACAGCCCTGCCGAGCAACAACCCCAAAACCCCCATCTGGTTTTCCCCACTGAGGTACAGCGAGCCTCCAATGAGCTGGACAGCCTGGAGATAGACCTAGGGGCTGGTGCAGGGTCAGAGGCCAGGTTGGGGTCAGGGATAGTGGCAGGGGCAAGTGGCCTGAACCTTGACGGCCAGCAGAGGCTGTCTCTGCCCGAGCCACAAACGCCCCAGGAATCACAGACACCACAGAGGCACAACTCCGACCCTGGGGGGAGCTAAGGAACGAGGGATGGGAAGGGAGGCCGGAGAAAATGAAGAGAGAGAGCGGGAGAGGATGGGTAACTCTTTTGTTCTCTCTCTCCAAGTCTCACGTCTCACAGGGTCCTTCCCTTTGTCCTTCCTAGTGAGGAGACAAACATATGAGAAACGTGGAGGATGGGGAGGGGGTTCCTTCAACCTCTGGAACCTCACTTGTGGCCACTGAGCCTTACCTCTGACCTCTAACCTCTGACCTGAGGATGCCGTTTCAGGGGGCCCTTTCCCTACCTGGCTCCTAATGACAATATCACAACGTTACACTTACGTTATCCAACTCACAGAAAGCGCGAGCGAGAGGAGCACACAAGTTCTGAACTGAGATCCAGTCCAGTCTGGCCCAGAGAGATGACGTCATAAAACAGAGACGGCTGGCTCTCTTCAGTCCCTTTACTGTTCTATCCAGTATGAACAACAAGATAAACAATAGTAGCCATTTTGTCTTGCACTGAAATTTACTAATATTCTATCTAATATGTCCGTGGCGCTTCCGAAAAACTGGTTGATTAGTTGGTTGTTTGGTGGACTGTAGTGTTAGCTGGCCTAACAGAAAACGATTGTATCCTGTCTTGCCCTGTCATTGGCCCATTCCCCGAAGGTCTGTTCCCCAAGAGCACACTGGATTGGCTGGATTGCACCTCAGGGGTGGGGATTCTAGGGAGGTTTTAAAAGCCATGAATTCTTTGATGAACATATCAAATCCCTGCAGGAAGTTTGTACAGATTGCTAGAGGAAGCGTGAGGCTATGTACAGTTCAATATGCAAACACTGGTAAGACAGGAGAGAGTGTTGTATACATCCGATACATGTATGTGCTAACAATATCAGTTCCGGTCTAAAGCTTTTTGCTCTAGTTTCGTCTGTTGTTCCCAGAGCATGGTTTAGTCTCCCCCATCTCACACTGTCAGAAGAAACGGCCTAAGTACCTTTTACTCGTCCAAGGATCTGACTACACAGCAATACTCGGCCCGGCAACAGAAGAACACTCCGCAGACGTTACGTCATAGACCATCCATCTTTAACTCCCCACTCTACTGCACTACTACAGGGATGAGCGTCCTCTGGGGAGTCTCTGATGACGGATGAGGCACGGGGGCGATGGCGGCCAGTGATACGCAGGGAACACGAAGATTGTATTTAACCGCTTTGCTGGTCTGAGCATCTTATTTATTGATTTGTTTTAGAAGTTTAATGTTCTTTGTAGATTGTACCAAATATGATATCTGCTAATTCAGAAAAGATGTACAGTTTTAGCTTGTTTCAGGAAGTGGAAGATGATGTTTCTGTACTGTACATCTGAACAGGTACTGTACCTTCCACAGGTTCTTCATGTGTTTGTTTTCTCCATTTGTTTGAACAGACTGAACGTCAGTACAACCATTATAGGTGTTTCTTCAGTAATATGACTGTTTGACGGGAGCTGCACTTTATTACGACTATAATTATTACCAATACTACAGGGTTGGGTAGGATACTTTCTAAATGTAATCTGTAAATTAGCTATAGTCATCCGTAACGTAATCTCTGGATTACCTGATTACTTTCCCTTTAACTGGCATTAGTGCCAGATGGAGCGTGTCTTCTAGTGGGTCCCAGCATCGGCTTGGGTTCAAGTCCCGCACAACTTCTTGACTTACAAACTCTTCGACCTTTACTGGTTTAGTTTTATTCCAATACGCACACCAAACCCTTAAATCCATACATGAAGAGAAAGAGACATTAAAAATAGACAAAAAGGATATACATTTTTCTGTGTCATCCTAGTGGCTTCAGACGGACCTCAGGCTTGCTCAGGTGGAACACAACAAAATGTGCGCCTTCTGTCAAAGCTGAATTGAATGTCACAGATAACACAGAAAGGTGTTAGCATATTTATTTTGTCCTCTGAAACTTTTTTTTCTGAATTTAAATATGTAATCATCTGGTTTTTAAAAAGTATCTACAATCTGATTACAATATCTTCGCTGGTAATGTAACTAATTTCACTGTCATCAGATTACAAGTAATCTGTTAGGCTACTCCCCAACCCTGTTCTACTTACTACCTGTTCTTTAACCATGACAAGAGATATAAGCACTAATGTCACTGTCCAGTAGATTAGTATTATCTACAGATCTGTTAACACAGACATACACACACGCAATTAGGCTCACTGTTGATCATTGTCAGTAATGTCTTTGCATGTATAAAGGGCAGCACAAAAACCTGTTTGACAGAATGGAGAGAAATATCATGTGACGCTTTGTGATGGTGCACCTTTGGTGTTGAACCAAAGCGACTGAAAAGAGTTATTACTGTATTTAGCCTTGAATTGAAAAGAATGACAAAAGCGCTACCCAGATTTGAAAGCAGAGTACACACCAAACCAAAAGAGACCTCTTTTCAACTGATTTTCATTTCTGCTGCCAGTCCAACTGCTGCATCTGGTTCCATCACTGCACTGAACAATAAGGGTTTTAACAGTTGAAAAACAATACCCCAAAAATCTATAACAAACTGCTGGAGCCCAGTATCTAACTAATTGTTCACGTCTCACTGCTGTGAAAATACATTTTGTATAGTTTTTCTACCAAGCCGTCCCTCCCAGGAAATAGACCCTTCACTAGTCAATGCTGCATGGTCGACTGGAGCCGTTCCTTTATCCGTAGTCTGTCACTTTACTAGGTTAGTTGTTGTAGATGTTTGGGTGCCCAGTTATCAGGTAACCTCCTCATGACCATTCATAATCATTGCCTTGAAAGATATTTCCGACGTCTTAGAAAGTAATGTTTGGTCACCCCATTTTATTGGCCCTTTGTTACTCTGCAAAATCACAACGCTAATGAAGCCCGAATGAGCGTTTGGGTGTAGATGTAGATCTATGGTTCGGATTGGTTATCAACAACCCCGTTTCCAAAAAACGTTGTGACGCTGTGTAAAATGGAAAGAAAAACAGAATGCAGTGATGTGCAAATCATTTAAACCCTATGTTCAATAGAAAATGGTACAAAGACAACTTATCAAATGTTGAAACTGAGACATTTTATTGTTTCTTGAAAAATGTTTGCCCACTTTGAATTTGATGCCAGCAACACATTTCAAAGAAGTTGGAAAAGCTGTGTAATGCTAAAAATCTACACCTAGAGGAACATCACGCAACTAATTAGGGTAATTAGCAACAAATCAGTAACATGATTAGGTATAAAAAAGCATTCCAGAGAGGATGAGTCTTTCGGAAGTAAAGATGGGGAGGGTTTCACCACTCTGTGAAAGACTGCGCAGGCAAATAGTGCAACAATTTAAGAATAATGTTTCTCAACGAAAATTGCAAAGAGTTTGAGGATCTCATAATCTACGGTACATAATATCATTAAAAGATTCAGAAAATCCGGAGAAGTCTCTCTGCGCAAGGAACAAGGTGGCCGTGATCTTCGGCCCCTCAGGTGGCACTGCATTAAATACACACGATTCTGTAGTGGAAATTACTGCATGGGCTCAGGAACAATTCTGAAAACCATTTTCTGTGAACACTATGTAGCTGCATCCACAAATACAAGTTAAAACTCTACCATGCAAAGAAGAGACCAGATATAAACAATATCCAGAAACGCTGCTGCGTTCTCTGGGCCCGAGCTCATTTAAGATGGACTGAGGCAATGGGTGCATTGTCTGGCCCATACACCAAAATTAAAAACTGTTCTATGGTCTGACAAATCAAATTTTTAAATTATTTTTGGGAATCATGAATGCCGCATCCTCCGGACTAAAGAGGAGAGGGACCATCCTGCTTGAAATCACCACACAGTTCAAAAGCCAGCATCCGTGATGGTATGGGGGTGCATTAGTGCACATGACAAGGGTGATTGCACATCTGTGAAGGCACCATTAATGCTGAACAATATATACAGGTTTTGGAGCAACATATGCTGCCATCCAGACAAAGTCCTTTTCAGGGAAGGCCTTGCTTCTTTCAGCAAGACAATGCCAAACCACATTCTGCACGTAATACAACAGCATGGCTCCGTAGTAAAAAGGTCTGGTTGCTAAACTGGCCTGCCTGCAATCCAGACCTGTTACCCATTGAAAACATTTGGCGCATTATGAAACGAAAAATATGACAAAGGAGACACCAAACTGTTAAGCAGCTGAAACATTTAATACAGCTGAATACATTTCACTTTCAAAACTACAGCAGTTGGTCTCAGTTCCCAAACGATTACAGAGTATTGTTAAAAGAAGAGGTGATGCAACACAGTGGTAAACATGCCCCTGTCCCAACTTTTTTGACCCATGTTGCTGGAATGAAATTCAAAATGGGCATATATTTTTCAAGAAACAATAAAATGTCTCAGTTTCAACATTTGATATGTTGTCTTTGTACTATTTTCAATTAAATATAGGGATAAATGACTTGCTCAACATTGCCTTCTGTTTTTATTTGCATTTTACGCAGCATCCTTTTTTGGAAAACAGGGATTTTATACTAAAACATAAACACTGTACTGTTTGTATTAATAGATGGCCCAAACAAGGAAACGTCATCACACCTTAAGCAGACACACCTGCCTCACACATTTGGCTAAGCACTTTTTAGCTCTTCAACTTTATAATTATTATGATATTAATATTATATAGATATTAATGCTGCATCATTGGCAAAGGTCCCGAATTTGTAGACATTTTAAGTAGTGGGGTTTTTGGTAACATTTACACTGGATTCCTTTTTCCCTCCCTGTAAATAAGAACATATTGTAAAGGAATCAATTATTGGCACTCGTATAGCCGGCACTATGCAGAAACTGAAACTTCGTTGGCATGCTTTGAAATGCAGAAAAACTGTAGAGAAAAAAATCTGTCGATTTAAAAAAAATAATCATGTGAATAAAGATGTTAATACTGTTGATAATAATAACACTGACGACGATGAAGACAAAAAATTGTGCACATTTTATTTGCATGCTGCACTGAGGATCTTTTCAGTAATGAGATGGTGGATGTGCAAGGAAGGCAGCTAATGTACGGCTGTGGGCTTGCGGCTTCATAGAGTGATACACTGTTTACTTCCATGTTGCGGAAGAGTCACATATACTGTATAGGTCATGGAAGTATAAGATACAAAAAAGTTGGAAAATACTGTAATATTCTGAAAAAGTACTGTACATGTAGGGATATGGCCAGCCTCGTTGGCTTTCAGATTGGGGAGTATTCATTATGATACAATTCTGGCCTGACATTTGTAAAAGTCTATAGCCTGTCACACTGTTCATATCAGACACTACTGCAAGCTAGAAGACAGGCGCAGCTCCCGGTCTTGATTGTGTGACAGCATTATAAATGGTTGACTTTATAAAATTTCCAATATTTCTTTCAATAAACTCTCTTTGAAAACAAACTTGTCACGTGCGATGTGTCTTGAGAGCTTACAAATGTTTAGATGGTACTTTATTTTTATGTTTAGATATGTATACTTATCTATTATGTCCATACTCTAACACTTATTGTGGGTCAGTGGATGGTATTGGGAGAATTTCGCTTGGTGCAAAGTACTAGATAAATGTTATTTCTAAAGGCAGTGTTAGAGATATTTTGATGGACAATGGTGTTTATTCAAAAAAAGGCTCTGGAGAGTCGGAGACGTGTGTCCTCTGGCAGACATCTCACCAAGTTGTTCTGCTTCACACTGATCAAACAACCAGAAATGATTTCCCAGAACCAGTGTGTGCCTGATGGTCAGTGTATTCACAGACAGCCGTGGACCGAGATAGCCCTCCAGATGTATAAATCTGAATCAAATTTCATAAAGGGTAATGGTTTTATGCCATTTCCCTTTGTGAACGTACACAAAAAGAACTGTTGTTGCTTGGAAAAAGTGTGCTGGTTGAATTGGGTTATTGTCCTGATGGACTTCACAGGGTATGGGTGTCCTAACAGTAACATGCTAGAATGCACCAATATGTTTAGGTTCTGCCCATTCAACTACACTGGCCTTTTATTGGACACAACAAATGTGTTCCACTGCACTATAAAAATCTAAATACAAGTAATTGCAGAGACATCCTGAATTAGCTTTTCTTTTTTTGTTTTGTGTATCAACATCGTACATTTCAGTTCGTTTAAAGCAGGCCAGCGTGACGTTTAGTACACCGTTTAGTTGCAAACAGGCCCGGCTGCAGGCCAAAATGACTGAGGGGGCATTTTTCATGAATTAAAAGGGGGCATGTCTAATTCATATAGCCTACTATTTGCAGTGTTAATGGGGAAACACCCCATCCGTCGCGTCGGGCCTGGTTGCAAAACGATTCAGTAAAATGTATAATGAATACACACACCTGGAGTTGGAACGACTGAAAGGTCAGCTTTTGTCCACACGATGGCGTAACTGTATAACTTCACGGTATGAAGTGATTTCCAAAACAGGTGTTACAATGGTACTAACAAGCCATTGGCTTTAAAAACTGAAACATTTCCGTTCTGCTACAAAGTAACGGGGTAGGCTAATTTATAGTGTTTGCATACATTTCACACATTTGCAAGTTGCAAATTAGATATATGAATCGGATAATTAGGTTTTCGTATACACTTTTCTCTGAGCACTATTGGTTAATGGACCAACGCTTTTAAAAGCCAGGCCAGGGCAAGTTATTGTTATCTATGCCATTTGTATTGGTTATTAGAGAAAAGTATAGCAATAACTGCCATTTTAAAAAAAACTAAAATGTATTTAGGTTTAGTCATTTCAAGAGACAACACAGGCCTAGTAAATCCAATAAGGATATGGCCTTAACTAGCCAATATCCCAAATTAACAATCTAGTCAAATGTAAAACTCGCCTCGTCACCCCACTTTGGAAGTGACTAAGAAAGATGATCTTGTCGTCCACAGTCCGACGATTTGTTGGGATGCGTGACATTCTTCAGTGGCTGTTTTAATCGTACTTCTGGTTGACGTTTTCTGCAAGTGCTCCTGTCATTGAGCTGTCCCGTAAAAGGAGTCAAACTTACTCATTGTACGTTCCGGTTGTCTATCAAAATTACATTACATTGCTGAAGGAAACTGACAGGGCGTTAGCTTGTGAAATAAGAAGCTGAGATTGGAGTTAGATGCTGTCAAAAGGATGTCTTCTCAATTATCATTGGATGACATGGAAAGTCAGCTGGTATTTACGAATTTTGATTGGAGGAAATTGGCAATGGGCGGTAAAGTTACCCTGCGGTCACAGAAGTGCAGCACGGGAGGGCGGATCATCTAGGTGGAAGCGACACTCGGAGACTCCCGAAAAAGCTAACAGAAAAAGTCAGCAAACGGTGAGTCAACTTAATAATAAACAACCCATTATATTGGGCTGTAGGTCTAGGTACTTGTAGTTTCGCTTCGCAGGTTCTTCTAATGCGTTTTTTTGATTTATCAGAAAATGGACGGTGATTTTGCGGATGTGAAATCCGCACGGTACGCATCATAGCAAGAACTGCGATGGGTGAAGTCGCAGTGTCACACTGAGTGTCACAGCGCAGGAGCTATGGCTGATCGCAAAGTTATACCAGCTTGAGTGTGTATGTGGCCAGAATGTCAACAAATCTGGGTTTCGTTGATTTATCACTGCGTACACAGTACCCATTGGTATGTGAGCACTTAAAATGTTCAATGCCCTATTACATCCTGGTGTTTTTCTTGAATTGTTTAGCTCAGTCTGGACCTCCTGCAGAATCCCAAACCTGTTTATGTTTAACGTGTGCTGTCCGCTTAGAGCAGCGAATAAGTATACCTCTCACTACCATGTGTTTTAAAGTGCAGTCTGTAGGCCTATCCATTACCAATAATCTAGCTGTGCACACTGCCCACCCCAATGCTGAAAACGACTGTTAACACTGAACTACTTTCTGTCAACGTTGAATCTATCTGGCCTGGCTGTATGGTGTCTAAACGACATGGTAGGCCTTAGGCCTGTGTGAACCCACTGAAGAGCAACTGAACCATATCACTTAGATTATATTGATGATTGTAATGATTCGAGGATGAGCAGGGAGAGGATTATTCTATTTTATTACAGAGTCATTCACTCTGCTCTCAGTCCACCGTGCATGAGATTACAAGGCAATCCTATCCAGATTACTGCAGCCAGGAATCAGAGGTTTGCCTGGGCTTTCCAAACTGCTTGCTCTGGCCAAAGGCTATGCCACGCCCACTGCCTCTTAGTTCAGCAGAATGATTGAAATTGTCAGGCCAATCAGAGGTTGGTGTTAAACCCAGAGGCTTCATTACTATTCAACCAATTTCTCTCTGAATATGAAGGGATTCAATATTCATTCACATATAAACCTTGTGGGTGAGGGTAACACTAAAAATGAAGTTGCGCTTTAACCTGTGAGTGATGCTCTAATAACTGTAGCCACAACATTTTTGCACTATTTATAGCATTGTATTATTACATAATAACAACTACAATGTAACACGTCATATACCTGAGCACATGTTTACCCTGTTTCTTTGGCACCCCTCTCAGTTAGCTGCTGCAGTTTGAGAAATTCCAGCATCAACCCACCACACGTACTCATAACATACCAAATTGTCCAAATGAAGTGGAAGTCTGATCTAATCTGCGTGTGTGTGGGTTGGTCAAGGCAGCTCTTTGTCTGGTCATGGTCATGCTAGCTTGTAGCTTAGCTGAGCTATGAAGATATTCTGTTAGGCTGAGAATCTATCATGCAGACCTTCGCTTGTTGATGTGTTCACATTTGCAACAAGACCTTTGGACTTTCACTTTTGTATAGGTTTGGAATCGTTCCTCATGATTGCAAAAATAAAAACATAACAGTAATTTATCTAGGAAGCTGTCCTGGGTAAAGTCTGGTTACCCATAATGCCATTTTTTAGGTTTTATAGAGGTTTCTTTTTACCAGACAATTTTTTTCTCACCATCAACGGTTTACTGTTTTGTTTGACTACATTTTTGGTTTAAACTGGTAGTTTCATGATTCTCCTATTTGATCTCTATGTTTCAGTATCTTTGAATGTAATGAGTTCCTAACTGTCTAAATAGGAGACAACTTGGAAGCAACGCAGTTATCTTCCCATCCAAGCCTACCCAGACCCTCAATAAATAAGCGCTTTTGAATGGAATGCATTTATTCTGAAAGGACTAGTGCATTGTGGATTCTGAAAGCTTTGGTTTGGAATGTGACACAGACCGACGGTCATACAGATAGGCTATGAACTTAACCTTTTATTCCTTTTACTCATTAGCTAAATGCCTCGGAGGAAAATCAAAAGCACAAATAAAAAGTTTTTAGGGGCATATTCATCAGATTGGATTGGACATTACACTACCAGGAGTTTGGCTGGTTTCTTTTTCTGTCGTGCCCCACAAAGATGAATAACTTTTAGTTGACTTGGCAGGACTTGGGTTCCTACACACTTCGGAGTTAAATGTAACAAAATGTGTCCCTAAAGCACTGTTGGGAAACATACCAACTACCAGTCAGCGCTGAACATGCCTTCAACGGCCAATTGCTTTGAATCAGCAGCGACAAAACTACAGCAGAAAAGGCTAGGTTACAGAACCTCCGTGTAGACGGTGTGTTTAGTGGGCAGTGGTGAAGCTGATCTTTAGATAACATTATTTTAGGGAATCTCCGGTTGCATGCATTAGACAGATTTTCATTATGCGCTAAAACCCAATGTTCGGATTATAACACAAGGGCTGTTATTAGAAAAAGAACAAGGGAGGGGATAAATGAAGGACCCGACTTACTCGAGGCTAGGCTCAGAGAGATCCTTGGTTATTTCCCTCAGCCTGTCCAGTAAGACTAATATGGGCAAACCAATTGAGTGGAACTAAAAGATTCCACTGATCTGTTGTCATGTCTCTCATCCCCATTGTGGCTGCTTCGCCATGATGGAGATGTCAGGCTGCTGTAACTGGACCCCTGGAGAGCCTGGCCCTCTTTCAAGGTTGTTAGTGGAGCCCTGGCCGACAGGACCTTGAAGCCTGGGAAGTCCATTGCACATATAGTCCCCAGATTGAAGCCAGGCTGAGAGAACACGCTCTGCTGTGAAATCCAGTGGGGTCAGGACAGGTCAGACTAGGTCAGATAAATGACCCAGAGGATCCATAGGCGGGGCTGGATATCTTGTGTCAGTACAGTCTGGTAACAGTAACCAGATGTGGATGTGCTTAGTGAGTTGGCATGATTCCAGCTCCACCGCACACCAAGTCATGATGAACCTTGGCGTCCTATAGTAACTCTGCCCCCAATCTACCCATGTTTATCACCCCAGCCTCCTAACTCCGCCCCC
>JACXGI010009888.1:0-20627 GCA_016801175.1 Esox masquinongy | reverse complement strand
AAAATTTTGTCCCGGGCCCTGTCATTCCTGTCCGCGTCCCTGACGACGTAGGTTTGTATTGTTTATTGGGGCGGTCGGGGTCAATGGATCCCAGGATTTTCACACTTTTCCTGGGGGTCACATTGACCTCAGAATCAGAATCAGCTTTATTCGCCAGGTATGTGTACACATACGAGGAATTTGACTCTGGATTGTACAGACTCACGATGTGCTTACTCATAAAAGACTTACACAAAGGACACTCAACAAGATTCACCGACTGCAATATACAGTACACATAAATACACAAAATAAACCAAACAACAACATAGTAAGACTGGTGAGACAGTAGTGCAATGAACAGGGTATAAAGGGTGCTGGAAATAAATATTATTGTGCAGGTATTATTATTTACATAATGACAGTGGATGTGATCTATATATATAGCAGAGTGCAGACAATGAGGGAGTGAATAAATCATTTTTAGTGCAGGTGTAATGTACATGAGGTAGGTGGATATGATATATACAGTATATATACAGTATGAACAACACTGAATTGCAGGATGACAAAAGAATTAAAAATAAATAAGTGGTAGACAGGTGGATGTTAGGGTCAGAGTTACTGGGTTGTTATACAGGGATTGTGCCTGGCACTAAGTGTCTGAAGTTGACTGTTCATCAGAGTGATGGCCTGTGGATAGAAACTGTTCCTGTGTCTGTTTTGGCATACAGTGCTCTGTAGTGCCTACCAGAGGGGAGGGGCTGGAACAGGTTGTATCCAGGATGTGATGGATCTGCTGAGATGTTTCCTGCCCTTTTACTGACTCTGGTTTGTATAAGTCCTGGGTGGAGGGCAGGTTGGCACCAATGATCTTTTCTGCAGTTCTGACTGTCCGTTGTAGTCTGTTCCTTTCCAGTTTCGTGGCAGATCCAAACCAAACAGTGATGGACGTGCAGAGTACAGACTGGATGATGGCTGTGTAAAAGTGGATCAGTAGCTCCTTGGACAGGTTAAGCTTCTTAAGCTGGCGCAGGAAGTACATCCTTTGCTGGGCCTTTTTAATGATGGCATCTGTGTTGGGCTCCCACTTTAGATCCTGGGAGATAGTGGATCCCAGAAACCTGAAGGATTCCAATACAGACACAGGGTTGTTGAGAATGGTGATGGGGGGCAGAATCGGGGGACTCCTCCTGAAGTCCAAACTCATCTCCACAGTTTTGAACATGTTAAGCTCCAGGTTGTTCTGACCACACCAGAGGACTAGCTGTTCAACCTCCTGTCTGTAGGCAGACTTGTCACCGTCCCGGATGAGGCCGATGACCGTAGTGTCGTCTGCGAACTTCAGTAGTTTGACAGATGGGGCTCTTGAGGTGCAGTTGTTTGTGTGGAAAGAGAAGAGCAGTGGGGAGAGCACGCAACCCTGGGGGGCGCCGGTACTGATTGTTCGGGTGCTGGATGTGGTGTTCCCCAGCCTCAACTGCTGACTCCTGTTGGTCAGGAAGTTTGTGATCCACTGACAGGTGAAGGCTGGCACAGTGAGCTGGATGAGTTTGGTATGGAGGATGTCTGGGATGATGGTGTTGAACGCCAAGCTGAAGTCCACAAACAGGATCCTTGCATATGTCCCTGGAGAGTCAAGGTGTTTCAGGACGTAGTGCAGTCCCATGTTGACAGCATCATCCACAGACCTGTTATCCCGGTAGGCAAACTGCAAGGGGTCTAGCAAGGGGCCTGTGATGTCCTTCAGGTGGGCCAACACTAATCTTTCAAAGCATTTCATGACCACAGATGTGAGGGCGACAGGTCTGTAGTCATTCAATCCAGTGATGGAGTGTTTTTTTTGGGACCGGGATAATTGTGGAGCGTTTGAAGCACGAGGGAACTTCACACAGCTCCAGAGATCTGTTGAAGATCTGTGTAAAGATGGGGGCCAGTTGTTCAGCACAAACTTTCAGGCAGGATGGTGACACATCGTCTGGGCCAGGAGCCTTCTTGGACTTCTGCCTCTGAAAGAGCTGCCGTACACCCCTCTTCACAGATCGTTAGTGCAGGTGGGGGGTCGGTGAGTGGAGGTGACACGGTGGCAGTGGGGGAAGGTGACTGTTTGAAGATGGTGCTGGAGTGGGGAAGAGGTGTGACTGGGGGCCTCTCAAACCTACAATAAAAAAGATTCAGCTCGTCAGCTAGTCGTTGAGATCCTGCAGTGTGGGGGGATGGTCTCCTGTAGTTGATGAGTACCTGCAGGCCTTTCCACACCGACGAGGGGTCATTGGCTGTGAAGTTTTCTTCCAGTTTTTCAGCATAGCTGTAATATTGGGGGGGGGTCATGACCCCCGCCCCCCCCAATTCTACATCCGGGCTATAGCCCCGGATCTTTTATGAATAGCCCCGGATCTATTTATCTATATTTCCGATCGCGCATTATGACAGTGTAGACTTCTAGGCCGCTAGCATGTACATCATAATTTTTCTCATGTACATTCAAAACCCTGAACTTCCTGTCCCGGGGGGCGGGGGTGGTGCTAAGCCCCGAATGTATTGTGATCCTAGCAACGCCTCTGCACACATCACTTATTTGCTTTGCGAGTGTTGTGTTGTCCAATAATGAAACTATCGTCTTCATTTATTTCTTTTATTGTCAACTCTCATCTTCTTACATCTTACATGCGTGACTCGTTCCCCCCTCCGCTCTTCTCTGTCTGCCCCCTGCTGTCCAATTTACACACTACATATTTCATCAACTACACTACAGCGAGTAACACTGCCAAAACAGATGCACTATGTTGCTGAAACAATCGTGATACACCATCTGTTTAGCAAGATACAACCTTGCAAAATTGAACTGAAGCGTGCACTTTGAAAATGTCTGCTCTCTTAACCCCATTCCAGCTCAAAAACAAACAGATGTCTTCATGTATTTTTTTGGAATTAGGTCAAAAGACACGGGGCTCAAACCCCAGAAGTCCAGGCCTAATGACGCCACTGCCAGTGTTAGACTTGCATTTTCATTTGTTTAAGCATTTCTATTGCCAAATACTAGGATTGTACATAATAAGAGTGCTTATACAATAATTTTTTTTATACAAACTTGATAAATTGCTTCAACTCAGCACAACTGCTAATGCTGCAAAATCCTGTTTGAAAGCCCACAAACCAGCAACTCTCAGTGAAGCTAGTGTCGCTGGATTAGCCTATCAGCGGCTAAAGACCACCCACTTGCATTGATTGACATATCCCTTGTGATCATGAAATACGCTATGAAATACCGCATTAAATGTTGAAATATGTCATTAAATGATGAAATATGTCGTTAAATGATGAAATTCGCCATTAAATGGTGAAATACACCTTGCAATTATGAAATATGTCATGAAATCTTAAAATACACCATGAAATAGGTCACAATATTATGAAAAATGCCATGATTTTATGAAATACATCTTGAAAAAAACATTGGGAAATACACTGTATTATTACGAAATAAAATAAAAAAATATTTCATAATGAATGTGCCACTCAAAATAATATATTTATTTAAATATTTATATATTTAATTTTGACTGCTTTGGTTCTACATACTATCCTACAGACAGCAGCACATTAACTATTCTTAGCATGTTCATCAAAGAACACATGGGAATGGTTTCGGAACATTCACTGTATGTACATTGACATCTAGTGGTTATTTGTTTATAGATCGTGATTATATCCAATCTTGTTCAAGCTTTACGGTAAATTGGTAAGCTTCTCGTACCGTAAATCCTTCAGCACGAAATAAAATTGATTAGCATTCAAGACATTATGCTGGCAGCACTAACTCCGATTCTTTTTTCACAATAAAAGCCACCATGAAAAGAATGGCAAGGAGCATAATTCCTTATAAAGATTGTGCATTGAATAATGATTGGAAACATAAAAAAAACCTGACGAGCAACTCTCGAATGCCATGTTCCACCTTACAATGTCTATTTTTTTTATTAGGCAATTTGCATAGGCCATTTTCGGGTATAGAGTCTTGCACTGGAGCCAATGGAGTGGGTGGCTTAGAAAGTGCTGCTGTCTATAGCCTCTATTTTCCCCTATGAATTGACAGTTTATATGGATTCTTTATACCCTAGTGAGTAACTCTCGAATGCCATGTTCCACCTTACAACGTCTAGTTTTTTTATTATGCAATTTGCATAGGCCTAATTTGGGTATAGAGCCTTGCACATTTTATGCTTTAATATTGTTGTTAAAATTATTTTATTTTAAACCTATATAATTCTATTATTTTCTCTTTGCATTCATTAGAAAGCTTGTTAAAAATGGCCTATTTTTAAACGTGACCATTTTTAAAACGAATTATACACTATGCAATATATTGACATTGGCGCTTTTATTCTGAAGGTTTCCTCATTACAATACGATTATGACGTCCTCGATGTTGCTGCTGGCAGAATACATGTATAAAATTGAAAGTAGCTGGTAGCCGTGGTGCAACTATGTTCTCCCATTTGAATCTAAGGTAAAGCTATATTTCTTTGTTAGTTTGAAATAGGATTAATATAAGTAGGACGTTATAAACTCGGGAAATTTGGTGTTTAATGTTTTAGCGGACAACGTTCCCCCCCGTCAACACAACCTAGTATGGAGGCGTTGAGCAGAATCGCTTGACCCGTTTCGATGTTTTGCTTAGCTTAGCCAGGTATTGCACTAACTCGCTTTTTACCTATTCAGTCGGCAAGTTAACAATCAGACGAGTTTTATCGCGCTGTGCATTGCAATTCTACTGTGTTGAATACATACACTAGACATAGGTTGGATACAAATATGCGAACGTCACAGTCTACTCGTTAAAATAACTGGTGCGTTGCGAAACACATCTCAGTCGCGTGTTTAGTCGCGGCCTTTCTATTTTTTCTTATTGCTTTCCTAATGTCTTTCTTAAGTCTTAATTTAAACAGCCAATATCTGTAAGAAGTGTTAATATATTACACACTTTTACAGAATGTCTTGTTTTTTTTCTTTAATTACCATTTTTGCCATAGGGTAGCGCCCTGTTCCGTCTTTGTATTCAGGATTTGCCATATCCATTAAGTTCTGTTTGCCTAGTGTTATTACTAACTGCTGGTGAATTTAGAAGTTGCAGAAACTTTCGTCTGTATGAGAAACCAAGATAAATACATTTTTGGGGGGCTTTTTTCGTAAGATCTCACTTTTTAGATCCCAATAGAATTCTAGAATGCTGCTGTAGATTACCCAGAATTCAGTTTACTGTTTTAGAGCACAATATACGTCTTAAATTTGACACCACATTCTTGTAACTTGGAATAATATGATTTTTTTTCCCCATTGTCTAGGCCAGGTGTGTCAAAACGGTTCCACGGCGGGCCGAGTGTCTGCAGGTTTTTGTTTTTTTCCTATAAATTGGTTCCCAGTTGAGACCTAAACAACCAGGTGAGGGTAGAAACTAACCATGGAACCGTTTTGACACCTCTGGTCCAGGCACTAGGATCAAAAAATAATTAAGTCAACACAACAAATAAATGTAATTCGAGATTCCCTTCTCTGATGTGCTCAACCACCTACACCTCTCCCTCCATCTCATCCTCCATCTTTCCCTCCTCTTCTCTATTCTTCCTTCTGCTCTGCATCATGAGACAAGCCCACATTTGCAGCCCAAAAACCTTTCTAAGTAACTTGACAGATGAATCGAACAGTTAATTGGCTAGGTAACTAGTGTAAGCAACTGTTTCCATATTAAAATGATATAGGAAGAAACACAAAAAAATGACTCGTTAGCCCAACTATACAATTAAACACTGCGCTCTTTCCAGTACGAGACTGAGCAAGCGATCATTTGAGCTCCACAACAAATGTGCCTGCCTATCAAGTGATAACGACAGGTTTGCTACTTTCAAGTAAAAGAGAGCATATTTCAAAGCGTCAAACATGTACAAAACCAAACATGTTGTTCATTTTGTCAAATAAAACTTTAATAAGTAAAATGACCGCATACTCTGTTTCTGGTTTCTTGTTAATAAAATCACATCCATGTGCATACAGTAAATTTTTTAGCAAGAATATTTTATAAGATTTACACAAATATTTTTAAGAAACAAGGCCATTCACGGCCGCTCCTCTAATTTAAAGGAAGGCTGTTGATGGACAATCTAGGGACTAAAGGGTACTGTGCAGAATCTTATCTCTAACATTTATAAGACTGAATTTAAACAAAAACACAACTTGGCTTCTCTTCCTTTACTGAATGAGAATAGAGTAGTATTATTTGCTAGTCCAGAGCGGTTTAGGGCGGGGGGAATACTTCTATGATTGTCTAAAGCGAATATGAGTAGAATACAAGTCAATGCAAAGTGATAGATGGACTGGTTAAAAGTTTAAATCAAGAATATTTCTGGCACTCACAACATTTTTGTTTTAAATTATTGTAGTATAAAAACTACAGCTGGCTTTTGATCATTCATGCTTGTATTTATAGGCCTATTAGTAGTACAATACAAATTGTACATATGGTCAATAATGTTTGTGAAAGAGAGGTGTTTGTATTTATGTGTATATTGCTGTTTTACCTGAATGTTGTAGTATAAATTCTCACCAACTGAAAAGGCTTTTAAGTAGCGCACATAACATGTCACAGCCAATACAGTAGCTACATAGCTCAGTATACTGCAACAATATGCTAGATACAGTGCTTTCGGAAAGTATTAAGACTCCTTCAGATTTTCCAACTTTTGTTAGGTTTAATTTTCAGTCTACACAAAATACCTTATGATGACCAAGCCAAAAACTGTTTTTTTTTTGTATGTTTGCAAATTTATTACAAAAAAGAACAACAGAAATTTAACATTTACATAAGTATTCTGGCCTCTTCACTACTTTGGTTGGCAGCGATTACAGCCTTGCGTCATCTTGGATATGAAGCTACAAGCTTGGCAAACCTGTATATGGGGAGTTATTAATCCTTCTTTACAGGTTCTCTCAAGCTCCTTCAGGTTGTATGAAGAATGTTTCTGTACAACCATTTTCAGTTCTCTCTAGAGATGTTTGATCGGGTTCAAGTCCGGGCTCTGGTTGGGCCAATCAAGGACATTCACGGACTTGCCCCAAAGCTACACTTGCATTGTCTTGTCTGTGCTTAGGGTTGTTGTCCTGTTGGATGGTGCACCTTAGCACCAGTTTGAGGTCCTGAATGCTCTGGAGCAGGTTTTCATCAAGGATCTGTCCGCTCCTTTCATCTTTCTCTCGATCATGACTGATCTTCCAGTCCCTGCCACTGTAAAAAATCCCCACAGAATTATGCTGCCACCACCATGCTTTACAGTAGGGATGGTATTGGCCAGGTGATGAGCGGTGCCTGTTTTTTTTCATTATTAAACAATCGAACTCCTCTCGGTTTAGACCTATGCACTGGTGTAAAAATCAACTCGTTATCCCCATCAGAGCCTCCGTACAGGGTTCAACATTAACGATGGCCCACTGGCCTGGGGCTAGTAAGACCTAACGTCAGGCCAGTAGACAAAGACAGTCACTGGCCTGTATTGGCCAGTCCTCAGTTTCCACATTTAAATTCATTTTATCGTATTAAAACGTTTGCTTGTCATCTTTGTCACTCTTCCCGCTTCGATTTTTGCTTGTTCTCGCATGAAAATGCGTCTGTGGCGCTTCTTCTCCCCCCTCGGTGTGGTACAGTACCGGTGTCGTCTTTTTGACCAAATTATATTCGATGGCTCATCTGTTTTGACCAATCATAGTTAATAGTGCATTCTAGTGCAGGACCCAAATATGGTTTCGTCCGAGGCAAAGTAAATGCAAACATGTTTGTTTTTGTGGAAAGAACAGATTCCATGGGTCGAAAACAATAATGGCAAGGGGCACGTACTGCCGTTCATGTTGCGTGTTCCTGACGAAAGCCCATAAGGCAGGGTCCTTTATTAAGGGAACAAACAACTACCGAAAACCTGCTCTTAAGTCCCTGCAGCATGTTGTGTGTATTGCAGCCAAGCTGGCTGCTGACAACCCTGTGACTGCACCAATGAACGTTTGCCTGCTCAGAATGAATGAGGTGCGCGTAGCCAAAATGAAAAACTAATTACGACCGCTTATCATGTTTTGAAGAGGGAGAAACCATTCACGGACTACATCCATGACATAGTTCGTTGAATATGGATAAAGAAACCGTACGGACATGGCTTGTCGACAGTAAGTGTCATGTTAACTACGCCTGCCTAAGCGCTTGCTAGCAGTGACACACAAGAAGCCAGTCAACCAACTAGTGCAAGTATTGTATTGCCCCATATTTGTTACCATAAATATAATAACTCAATTTTATGTTTATGCTTTTGTGTCACATCAAATAAGCAAGCATCTTCAAGCATCATGATAATGATATGTATAGTAGCTAATATTTGATAACGATTTATTACTAAGTAATGATATGCGTTGAGTCATATTTATGTAAACAGCTTGTATCAGCTCTTATGTCTCATCACATGCAAATCTGTGGTATGAATCAATATTCTGATATATTTAAATACTATATATCTGTAAAATACAATTATATTATGTTTTGGTTTTTTTAAAATTCAGTTTGATATCATTTTTTGGCCCAGCCCTAGTGCCATTTTGGCACTTCTCAATGATGGTGTTCACTGATTTATGTAATGACTTTGAAATTATTTTATATTCCTCTCCTTATCTATAGCTTTCAGCAATAAGATCCAGTAGATCTGTTGTTCTCTTTTTGTGGACCCTCTTTGCTCTTTGTAGTTGGCTCTTCTGTTGCTGCAATATTAATGAAGGACCATTAACATAATCTTATGTGAACAGCTGATTTTATTTTGATCAGAGTCACTTCAATTGATGTTAGGTGACAGTTGTACATGATTTGGAATATAATTTATTAAGTCTGAACACTGTTACAATCACCACACTTAAGCCATTTGCATTTGTTTTTCCACTTGAATATTGTTGGTTAAACGATTTTATTAAAGGTGAAAAAGGTTCCACATGATTTCTCTTGATGTCAGCCAACAGAACCTGCATTTTAAATTAAGTGTGTATAGACTTTTGATATCCACTGTAGGTTTAAGAATTTTTTTTTACCTCCTCCAGGCTATTAATGGTATGCATGAGCCTTCCATTTCAATAGCATACTAACAAATCTTTTTTGTTTTTGTTTTACAGATGCCACTGAATCCATGGAGCTGTACTGTAGGTCGCAGTGTGTGTAGATTGTTGTGAAGCTGGCAACTCTACCTTCCCAACCAGAGAAAATTAGACATTATAAATATGGAATGTGGATATTAACTTTATTAATGCCACCTTATGGCCTGTATGCCTTTTTTTAAAAAGCTGTTCAGAAATACCTAAGCTGTTCATTTTGTTGAACAGCAACTAAATCCATTATATTTATACAGAGCATTGGTTGAACTCTTCCAGTCTTGTTGCTCTGTGTAGGTATTTCTTTGCCCACCTGCTGTATATTGCACTTGTTAACCATTAGCCCCAACTCCTCTCCCACACACCAAACCAACCCAACCAAAAAATGAACAGCTGTCCAAAGGTGCTGCCCAACCTTAAGACTGCAATCAGCTCTGAGTAAATATCTACTTTTACATCTAAAGCTTGTAAAATCACTATTGAGACTCAACAATATTCATAAGTACAGCTTCACCAATGCGTCGATGGAAAGCTCTGGCAACCCAGCATTTACGATGTGCCAGCCCTGTTGGTCAAGGACTAGTCTTATGCATCATAACGTTTGGCTTGGTTCTGCCGTTGTGCTGCCACAAGCTACTTTACTCTTATTACTACATCAAATCTGTGTATCTGAATGACATGAGTGACAAGTTTCTAGCAGAGAGCTATGAAAGAGGGGAAGAGGCTTTTGGTTTCTGGAAGGCGTCGCGGTCTACTACTGTGCCACCTGAGTTCGCCAACATTGCCAAGGGATCGGAACTGTTGATCACCATAGTGACTGCCAGGCGAACAGAAGGCAGAGAATTCCACTACCTGCTTCAGGTGATGCAGAGGCTGGAGTTCCTTCTGACAGGCTGCGGTGAGGGCCGGCGGTGTGCTGAAGTACTGGTGTGTGACGTGGAAAGCGGAACCATGGACAACGAGGATGCAGCACTACTGGAGAGCCGATTCCGGGTGGTGCGGAGGACCGCCGAGGAGCAGCGGGGAAACCAGGCTCAGGTCAACATCTTTGAGAAGGAGAAGCAAGACTACGTCTACTGCCTGCGCAAAGGATGGGAGCTTGCGAGGCCCAAAAACGTGGTGGTCCTCGAGGATGACGCACTACCCAGTGCCGACTTCTTTACCGTCATCCGTGATTTGCTCTCACGGCATTTTGCCCTCCATAGCCTCTACGTCAAGCTCTACCACCCTGAAAGGCTGCAGCGCTACTGGAACCCAGAACCATACCGCATCTTGGAATGGGTGGGGCTCGGACTTGTTGGGGCCACCGCCCTTCTCCTAGCGCTGTCATACTGTACTGCCTTTTCCTCCGTCTCCGTCACCCACTTCCTCTTTTTCACTTTGTATATCATGGTCACTGTGGAGCTGGCAGGTCGGCACTACCTCCTGGAGGTGCGACGCCTGTCACCGCAGCTCTACGCTGTATCCCCAGCCACTGAGTGCTGCACCCCCGCAATGCTGTTTCCAGGTAATTCGTCACTCAGGGTGGCAGAGTACCTGGATGGTTCATTCTGCGTTAAGGGCAACGCAAAGGATATGGTTCTGTATCAGATGGCTCGGACTATATCTGGGGAGTGGGCGCACAGCCTAGAGCCCAACCTGGTGTCCCATATCGGGGCTTTCTCGTCGGTCAGGCCCAACCCTTTGAGGCCCAAACTTCTTTGAGAAAATAATCCCAACAGATTTGAGGCTGCTTTACAGAAGGTGTCCTACTCCCTATCCACATTAATAAGCTGGCTTGCCTTAATTAAAATGGAATTCAACTCTACATCAGAAATATTACTTAATATCGCCTCACAGTGCCAATTCAACACTTCATTGCATGGCACTAGGCTAGTGTCTCCCAAATCCAACTTATTCACCAATGGTGCCTGCAATGTTAGACCTCTTCAGCCTACTGTAAGAATTTACCCATGATAATTTACCTATTTTATCCATCTAGAATCAGTCTAGTTCTCTTATGGAGTAAATGGATGCACCTCACATTGGGTAAACTTTAGAGCTGGGTGAAAATCCGTAATGCAATACAATGCCTGAATGGATGTCATAAAACACAGTAAATGCAACCATTTTTTTTTTTTACATATTAACCATTTTTTTGTATTGCCCTACAAAGGACACTTTCTAATCACAATTGTTAAAGGTGACAGGCAAATGTGCATGTATATTAAATCATAAAATGTATCAGTAATTATTCATAGAATATTGTGGTATAGTATTTTTGGACTATCACTACACTTGCGACCAGTACTTTTTGGTGAAGATGTTATTTTCTAGCCACAGAATGCCAAGATTGACAATTTTATATAGTTAGCTGGATGCAACACATCTGACTCATCAATGATGGCTTCACTAATTGTTGTGCAAAAAAAGTGAAAATATGTAGCTCCAGCTCAAATAGCTGGAGCAAATTTAAAATCTGAAATAGAGTTCTGTCTGTGTAGTCATTAGTACATATTTTCAAACATGAGATGTAAAATTTTGCAATTATATCTGAACTTTCAACCTTTACACATCATTACATGTTCACTATAACCTTAAATTACATCATTACCAATCATTCCAAGTTGATATGTTGTCATGCCTGAAATCAAGGATACCAATTCTACTGTGTCAAATTTTGGAGATAATGTAACTGCTAAATGATGCATTTAGCAGTTACAGTGAAACCTTGGCCTGCCTCCATTAGTGTCAAGTAAAACACGTTGCAAGACAACCTGGAGAAGATTTGAGAAAATAATCATCCATACTAGCAAGTTATTTCAAATGTCTCTAGTGTTTGCTACTTATCATAATGAACTTCATCACCTACAGTAAGTGCCTGCAATATATGGTTGGTATGGTTGGTGTACACGTAGGATTACAATGTGTTGATGTTACAATTCACTGCATATACACTGCCGTTCAATAGTTTAGGGTCACTTAGAAATGTCCTTGTTTTCAAAAGAAAGCACATTTTTTGTCCATTTAAATAACATTAAATTGATCAGAAATGCAACGTAGACATTGTTAATGTTGTAAATGACTATTGTAGCTGGAAACGACTGATTTTCAATAGAATATCTACATAGGTGTGCAGAGGCCCATTATCAGCAACCATCACTCTTATGTTCCAATGGCCAGAAACAAAGAACTTCTGAAATTCATCAGTCTATTTTTATTTTGAGAAATTAAGGCTATTCCATTTGAGAAATTGCCAAGACACTGAAGACTTCATGCAACGATGTGTACTACCTTCAGAGAATGGCACAAAATGGCACTAACCAGAATAGAAAGAGTGGGAGGCCCCGGTGCACAACTGAGCAAGACGACAAATCCTTTAGAGGGTCTAGTTTGAGGTGCCTCACAGGTCCTCAACTGGCAGCTTTGTTAAATAGTACCCGCAAAACACCAGTCTCAAAGTCAGCCGTGAATAGGCGACTCTGGGATGCTGGCCTTCTAGACAGAGTTCTTCCTCCAGTGTCTGTTCTTTTGCCCATCTTAATCTTTTTTTTTTTTTGGGTCACTCTGAGATATGGCTTTTTCTTTGCAACTCTGCCTAGAAGGCCAGCATCCCAGAGTCGCCTGTTCACTGTTGACTCAGTAGTAGTAAGTCTACTCAATGAATTAGTTATCGGCAGAAGTCAGTGCTGGAAAGACTATAATATAAATACCAAAATGGGTTGTCATTGTTTTTTTAACTTAGGCTACTGATGACTATAGGGATAACAATGTTAATAGAGTTGAACTTCTCAAACACATTAAACCACCGGACAATGGAAATATTGCTTCATTGTGAATGTTTGAAATATATTCACATATCTTGATGAAATACAACATACTTTAAAGGCTTTAACTGATTTGATACTGTGTGCATACCTACTGTTGTAAATGAAAGCCCACAAGAATCATAAGAATTACAATTGTGTGAGATTTGGTTTACATGCTCTTTCTAATTACCTATATTGTGTTTACTTAAGTCACTGTATAACTGTGTGCTTTTTATCACTTGCTGTTTTTTTTGTACATGTATTTATTTTTCTGATATACACAATTCCATTAAAGGAATACATCATTCAAAACAATTTTCACCAGTACTTCAATTGTACAGAATTGCTGCCTGTTTTACATTCTCAGGATCTTTGTTCTGCTGGACCAAATGATACTGACTTGAAGTCGGTCTGGATAAATGTATCTGCTACATTTCTGAAATGTAAAATAATTAAAATAATGTAAATTCGGGTCAGAAGATTGTGCATTTATTTTGTAGCCTATTTTCTACTCAGGGGAACTTTAAGATGCCACCTACCTAGAGTAGGCTTTTGTCAACAGAATCAAGGGTTTAGATACACATTTTTATGATCTTATATTTGTAAAGCCTGTCTGGCAATTCAATATAAGTAATTAAAAGTCATTTAATCGTGGCTACATTTTCTTTGTCAGCATCTGTCTCGATAAGGGAGGATAATATATCTGTTGTATAGGTAATCACCTATATTTTGGCATGTAGGCTTATTATGTAGTCTACATGTACATACATTTTTTTCTTTGAATCTATTTCTAATTAATTTAATTGTCTAATCTGGTTATTGGCTTTTAGGGAGGTGCAGATAGGGTACCTTGAACGACAAATGGCCATGACCCTAAAATCACAAAATTTCAGTCCTTAATGATTCAATGATTCAATCCAGACCCAGCCACCGGAAAAAAGCGAGTTAGCCACAGTCATTTAATCCATTGAAATCTGTATAAATTGGTGACAATTGTTCAGTCTTTATGATGAAATAACAATTGGGTAAAACCTTTACTACTTAATAATCTACCTGAATAAATTTGGTTCTATAATTTGTAAAAACATGATTTAGTTGCCGTAACATCTGGCCTGGTCTACAAAAAATTGTAACTTTCAATGTCATGAACTCTTGCATTTCAAAGTGTATGTCCCAAGTGTTAAGCAATTATGAAGACTAAGATAAACAATTGATCTTGGAAACATCTTTATTCAGAATTTAAAAAAACAATCAAATGTTATTTATGAAGCCCTTTTTACTGACCTAAAACTATAACAGGCAAGAAAAACAAGAAATTGATGCACAGTGCCTAGTGAGGGTCAAACCTTTTACCCTCACTAAAACACCTTAGTGAGGGTCAAACCTTAAAAAGAAACCCAGGCTAGTGCCAGGTGAAGATTACCTTTAAAGGATTTGGAGAGAGAATATCCCAGTTTAGAGAATATCCCAGTTAAGAAGCCGGCTGATGTTAGCTGGAAAGTAGCAAATGTTTGCATCCATTGTGTGTCAAATTCAGTTGAATACAGAATTTGATACTACACAATTGTAAGCTGCAAATCATATTTGTTCTTATTATGGTTCATAACAGATTTCACATACAATTACTTTGGGGACAACTGCATCGGCATCAGATCTGAGTACACCTTCACAATCTCAGATGAGCGTTTGTATTGTAGGTAGTATTGAAATTTCAGATCAAATTTCTAATAAAACAACAATTGTATATCATCCACAGTTGCTTATGCCAATTATTTCATCTAGGTTATTAGTATTTTAATAAGGGTTCATGCTTGTTAGGCACACTGTTTTAACACTATGTATGTACAAGGGGTGGACAAAATAACACCATATGGGAATGGACCACTACTTTGAAGTTATGAAATTGCTTTGAAGCAATTACAAATGCAGCTGCAGAGGTTAGCCAATTAGCAGTATATACATTGATGAGACAAAACATGACAAGCAGCCTAATATGCTATTGGTCCTCCGCGTGCCGCCAAAACAGCGATGACCTGCCGAAGCATGGACTCTACAAGACCCCTGAAGGTGTCCTGTGGTGTCTGGCACCAAGACATTAGCAGCAAATCATTTAAGTCCTGTTAGTTGTGAGGTGGAGCCGCCATGGATCGGACTTGTTGATCCAGCACATCCCACAGATGCTCAATCAGATTGAGATCTGGGGAGACTGGAGGTTAGGGCAAACCCTTGAACTCTTCATCATGTTCCTCAAACCATTCCCAATTAATGTGTGCAGTGTGGCAGGGCGCATTGTCCTGCTAAAAGAGGCCACTGCCATAAGGGAATACCATTGCCACAATGTGGTTTACCTGGTCTGCAATAATGTTTAGGTATGTGGTCTTCCCGCAGTGCATCCTGGTGCCAGATAAATGGCGTACAGGCATACGGCCGTCCACGTGATGTAAAAGAAAACATTACTCATCGGACCAGGCCACAATCTTCCACTGCTCCAAGGTCCAGTTCCGACGCTTGCATGCCCATTGTAGGCGCTTTTGATGGTGGATACGGGTCATCATGGGTGCTCTGACTAATCTCCAGCTATGCAGCCCCATACGCAGCAGGGTGCAATGCACTGTGTGTTGTGACACCTTCCTCCCGTAACCATCATTAACATTTTCAGTGACTTGTGCCACAGTAGACATTCTGTCGGTTTAGACCAGATGGGATAGCCTTCATTGGTTTGTCCCTCCTTGGACCACTGTTGGTAGGTACTCACCAATGCTGACTGGGAGCACAACCCTTGCCGTTTCAGAGATGCTCTGACCCAGTCGTCTGGTCATAACTATATGGTCCTTGTCACTCAGGTCTTTACTCCTGCCCATTTCTCCTGCATCCAACACGTTGATTACGAGAACTGATTGTTCGCTTACCGTCTACTCTACCCAGACCTTGACATGTGCCCTTGTTAGGAGATGATCAGCGTTATTTGCTTCATATGTGAGTGGTCATTTTGGCCAACCAATGTATGTCTCTTCTATAGCAGGTCTGACAATTACCAATTTTGTATTTCAGTTTTCAAAGCACCATGAGGCAAATAACAGAGCGCTCCTAGATGACTGCACAAGTCCAATAGACATTTTTTCTATTTTCCATAAAGATATATTTATTTTACTTTCAGAAATGTTGCAAAGACAGATATCAGGTGTTCCATACAACAAATGGTATTACTCCATCAATTTAGCAAATCTAAAATTAGTAAGTAAACAATACTAGCTAGTAGTACCTTGCACAAAACAATCTGCTGTCCTCTGATCAATCAGTCATGGTTGTGCATGGGTAGAAGGACACAGGCGCAGAGGATTCAAAAGGGAAAAGATAATTTAATAAACTCACAAAGTAAAAAAAGCAAAAGGACACAAACGGCGGGAACCGGCAAAAGTAACAGCAAACAACAATGACCAACAAGAAACATTGAGGCAGGAGGAGCTCTGCCTCGGGACAGAGACCGGGAACAGGAACGGGCGGAGGCTCCGCCTCGGGATGGGGACCGGGAACAGGAACGGGCGGAGGCTCCGCCTTGGGATAGGGACCGGGAACAGGAACGGGTGGAGGCTCCGCCTCAGGACAGGGACTGGGAACTGGACCGGGCGGAGGCTCCGCCTTGGTGCAAGGACCAGGAGCAGGCAGAGGATCAGGCGGAGGAGGAGCTGGCGGAGGATTAGGTGGAGCCGGAGCAGGGAGAGGATCAGGCAGAGCCTGGGCAGGGAGAGGAGGCAGCGGCCCTACCTCGGAAGCAGGAAGAGGCGGCGGCCCGGTTGGAGGAGCAAGAAGAGGCAGCGGCCCCGTCGGAGGAGCAGGAGTAGTCAGGGGAGCTGGAGGTCCGAGGACAGGAGGTGCAGGAGGAGTCGGCAGCCCTGCCTCGGGACCAGGAAGAGGCGGTGGCCCCACCTCAGGGCCGAGACTGGATGCAGGGACAAGAGCACAGGGGCGTGGCAGGGGCTCGTCGTCCCACCCTTCCGTGGGCAGAAGCAAGCACCCCTCCTCCAACCATTCCGGTGGTGGTGGCGGCAGTGGCTCCTCGGGGACCCCCTTTGGCTCGGGTCCCCTCGGAGGGTCCCATAGAGGGCCCCATAGCCCCCTCCCGAAAAATTATTTGGGGTGGACTCTGGGTGAGGGGTGGACTCTGGGTGAGGGATGGCTGCGGAGCAGGGACTGGGGCGGCAGCAGCCCGCGGAGCCGGTTTGGAATGACGAAAGGCCAGCCTACTGCCTGTCCAGTGCACACAATACAGGGGTGGCTGTGGAACAGGGCCTGGAGTAGGCTTGGCAGGACTCGGGGTGACTCGTTGCCGCCTTTGTCATGGTCGTCGCTTGGCTGGACCCAGGGGTGGCCACAGGGCTGACCAACTCTCTAGTGGGTAATGGTAGGGGTCCTCCTCTTTGGAATTGGAATCTGGCCATCCGAGGAGTTCCCCTACCATCCATCTCTGCTGTGTCCTATGGTTACGGTTGGTCATTCTGTCATGGTTGGGCATGGGTAGAAGGACACAGACGCAGAGGATTAAAAAGGCAAAAGGTAATTTAATAAACTCACAAAGTGAAAAAAGGACACAAACAGCAGGAACAGGCAACAGTAACAGCAAACAACAATGACCAACAAGAAACACTGGGACAGGAGGAACTCAAATAGGGACACACCGAGGGAGCAAACAAGGCACAGGTGGAAACAATAAGGACAAGGACAGGCTTCATGTAAGAACAAAAACAAAACATAATGGGCTACGGTCACAAACCAAATCCAAACAGAACAGAACCTCACACAATCAATAAAAATTTATTTTGTAAAGCATTTTTACATCAGCAGTTGCACAAAGTTCTTATTCAGATACCCAGCCTAAAAGTCCTAAGAGCAAGAAACAACAAGAAATTGATGGACAATGGCTAAGAAAAACTCCCTAGTTGAGTCAGAAACTAGAAAGAAACCTAGAGAGGAGCTAGACTCTTGAAGGATGGCCAGTCTTCTGTTGTTCAACCTTGATCAAAAAGACCAGATAAATCTGTAAAAACATTTTTTTGGGCAGCAATAATGAAAAAAAGATTCTGCCCTTAGCGTCCACATGAGGGCATACTGCACTAGCTAGCTTTCTAGTAAACACTGGATAAGACTACGAAGAAAAAAACATTCGGTGCTGCATCTTTAAGTTAATCTCGTAATTTCAAGACAGTATCTCATTATAACAAGATTTTTTTGGTGCTGCATCTTTAAGTCTATCTTGTAATTTCGAGACAGTATCTCAAAATAACGAGATAGTATCTCTGAATAATGAGATGAATTTTTTTTTATTCTAAAATTGTATTTATTAAATTTCATCTAATTATTTCGAGATACTATCTCCTTATAACAAGATAAATATCTCCACATCTAGCATCTAGGTTCTATGAGTTAGGTTACTGTTTTCAACTATCAAGCTTTTTATGTACATCCCCATTTCCAAAAAAGTGGAAATGGGGGTGGGTAAAATGGGGGTGGGTAAAATGCTGCGTAAAATGCAAATAAAAACAGAATGCAATGATGTGCAAATCATTTATCCCTATATTTAATTGAATATAGTGCAATGACAACATATACAATGTTGAAACTGAGAAATTGTATTGTTTTTGAAGAAATACATGCACATTTTGAATTTGATGCTAGCAACACATTAAAAAAAAAGTTGGGACAGAGGCATGTTTTACCACTGTGTTGCATCATCTCTTCTTTTAACAATACTCTGTGTTTACTCTATGAATTGAAGAAACCAACTGCTATAGTTTAAAAAGTGAAATGTTTACCCATTCTTGCTTGATATAGGATTGCAGCTGTTCATCAGGTCAGGGTCTCCTTAGTTGAATTTTGCGTTTTATAATGCGACAAATGTTTTCAATGGGTGACAGGTCTGGACTGCAGGCAGGCCAGTTTAGCACCCGGACTCTTTCACTACAGAGCTATGCTGTTGTAAGCAAATGTTGCACCAAAACCTGTATCTACTGTTCAGCATTAATGGTGCCTTCACAGATGTGCAAGTCACCCATGCCATGTGTACTAATGCACCTCCCATACCATCACGAATGCTGGCTTTTGAACTGTGCGCTGATCACAAGCCAGATGGTCCCTGGCCATCTGGTGGGTGAGTGAGTGAGTGACCAACCGACCGACCGACAGATCCTTGTTAAATAGCGTAGTGGTTAGAGAAGTGGACTTGTGAACTATAGGTCCCGAGTTCATATCTCCTTGCAGGCGAAGCGAAGTACGCATTATAAATTATTCCGTATTGACGAAAACTTACACGCTGGCTAAAACCGTTTGTATCTACATTATAGTAAGCCTGAAATAAAACAGTTTACGGTTATATTGCCACTGTTTCTGGTGGATTTTCAAAGTAGGCATCCGTGCATGCTTTTTGGGTCAGGATAGACAAACACATTTGCTGGCTTAACAACGTAGTTACGATATCTTAAGCCTTAACTGAAACTGTATACGGTTATATTGCGACTGTTTCTGGCATGGAATAGTTCATCTTCAGTCTCGCTAGCAATTGCTCAATTCTTATGATTATTCCTAGGAAGTTAGTAGATCCTAGTAAGCCTATTTAACACAATCCTCAATGGAGTTTAACGACTGCTGAAACTTATAATGCCGTGGCGTAGTGGTTAACGACAGTGTCTCTCATATGGAAGAACTACTTTCGAATCTATTGAGAGCAACAACATTTATTAATTATTTCTGGTAGATTCCATGATTCTCTCATCTTTTCACTTGATGAAAAAGTTAGTTATCGTCGCCTTTATTGATAGTTATTGTATAAATGTCATTCACAAATGAAAGAAAAAAGTATGTTGTTTTGCCATGAAAGACAAAAAATACGTTCTTATGCCATGAAATGAAATAGATTTGGCAGACTCGCTAGCAATTGCTCAATTCTTATGACTATTCCAGTAAGTAAGTAGATACCGGTAAAGCTTCTTACTGGCTAATACGCTGTTAAAACGGCCAGTGGCAAACACAATACATAGCCGCTATTTGTGGTGGAGGTAAACTTAGTATTAAACGTTAGTCAGTTTAACTGTATCAATGTCATTCCCGAATAGCCAATTAACTATTAAAACGGCCAGTGGCGAAAGAGGATTTGTTCAGGATTGAGACAAGAGGCTATACTGAACTTATTGGCCATAATTCCAAAAGGTATGTCTGGTGCAAAAACAACACTGCACATCACCCAAAAAACACCATACCCACAGTGAAGCATGGTGGTGGCAACATGAAAAACTGAAACACAGTTGGCATTTTGGCATAAGAGTGGTTCTAAAGGAAACGTCATGTGTTTGTTAAAATGCATGAGGGTCATTCTATGGGCTACATGAATGTACAGTGGATATAAAAAGTCTACACACCCCTGTTAAAATGCCAGGTTTTTGTGATGTACAAGAATGAGACAAAGATAAATCATGTCAGAACTTTTTCCACTTTTAATGTGACCTATAATGTGAACAATTCAATTGAAAAACAAACTGAAATCTTCGAGGGGGAAAAATGAAAAATAAAAACCTTACAATAACCTGGTTGCATAAGTGTGCACACCCTCTTATAACTGGGGATGTGGCTGTGTTCAGAATTAACAAGTCACATTCAAACTCATGTTAAATAGAAGTCATTACACACCTGCCATCATTTAAAGTG
>JACXGI010009887.1:0-29086 GCA_016801175.1 Esox masquinongy | reverse complement strand
CTGTCTCAGCCCCAAGGTCTTACGCTGCTATATTATTGTGCTGGGGGAGTAGGGTCAGTTCTCCTTCTCCACTATAAATCCTTGTAGATCTAAGGAATGCATTTTCTAAATTTTCCCTGTCTCCTGCCGTTTTAAACTTAGGAGGACATGAGGTCCTGGCCCACACCTGAGGAGTACCAGGCTTGAAAGACCCGTTGCTATCCCGGTCCAAAGTCCTCCTGGTTGTGTTGCAGATCAAGACGATACCTGACGATTTCAGCTGCCACTGTGCTGACACCTCCCCCTCCCCGTGTTGTCCCTGTCCTTGTCCATCTGGTCATGCTTCCGACCTGGACTAAGTGTAAATAGACTCAGGACCCACATGCATTTATTAATTTATAGCAATTTGTACTCTTAATATGTTCACCCGGCACAGCCAGAAGAGGACTGGTCACTCCTCTGAGCCTGGGTCCTCTCTAGGTTTCTTCCTAAATTTCGGCCTTCTTAGGGAGTTTTTCCTGACCACTGAAATTCAACACTACTGTTGTTTGGTCCTTGGGGTTTTAAGGCCGGGTGTTTTGTAAAAGCACTTTGTGACAACTGCTGATGTAAAAAGGGCTCTATAAATAAATTTGATTGATTGATAATGGAAGTTTTCAGTTGTTATAGGTACGTGTCTAGCTTGGGAACCTCACTGCTGCTATCCCTGCATTTCAGTTGAACATGCACCTTGCACATTCAATTTGCCTCGTTGCAATCTAGAATTGCCATCGTGCTTGCATCTTTGCATCTCGGTTGCACATGCTACCTTACTCCTTGAAATTGCCTCAACTGCACATCTAGACTGCCATTTAGAGTATCCATTTGATCCCGCACAAGTACTATCCCACTTGTAACATAAACTATGCTTAATACATGTAAATGTTCTGCCCTCCTCCATTTGTCTTAATTGCACATTTAGTATTGCCATTTGTACTGCATTTGCCTTCACTGTACATCTATACATTCCACTTGTTATATACATATACTTCATACTTGTAAATACTTAAATACTTGTACATTTCCTGCCCTATTCTATTTGCACTTCTGGTTAGATGCTAACTGCATTTCATTGTACTGTACTTGTACTTGTTCAATGACAATAAAGTTGAATCTAATCTAATCTGGGAATGTTGCCCTCCATGGCAACTTATGCAGAAGAGGGAATTTAATTTCAGTGTTTCCATGAGACTAACTTACAGTCCAGTTTGAAACATGCAGATTATTATTAGAATGCATTAAAATAATCTCCACTGGACTATTCCACAGAATTATATTTTTCAATATTTTGTTTTTCATAAACTACAGTAAAACTGAAAAACAACAACATCAGTTTGTTTCCCCCAAACTGATGTTATTCTGCTAGTTTCTGATCACTGGTCCTCCTGTATGTTTGGATGGGGCTCCTATGGCACCTGCTTAATTGCTCCTCTGCTTGTCTGTAACATTTAGCGTCAAAGTGTGAAGACAGATTGGGCTGATGTAGCTGGACGGGTCGTGGGCAGTGTGGCCCAGCAAGAGAGCTGTGTACTGGGGTGTAACTGTGATGTCCGGGGCAGAAGGGGAATGAAACACAACCTCCATTCCAAATGGCAGACAATTATTCCCTGTATAGTACACTACTTTTGATCATTCCATACAGCTCTGGTCAAAAGCATTGTACTATTTTGGGGAATGGAGTGCCGTTTGGGACTGAAGCACTGCCAGTAAGATGAAAAGTCCCCTATACACATAACAAGCTCAAGGGATCCACAGTAGTACTTTTCAATGTACCACCTCATACCAAAGTGCCTAGCAACCAGACAGTCTTTAACTGTATGTAATAGTCACTGTAGTATAGCAATATGTGGCTTGGTTGGCTTAAATATTTCACTGAAAACAGTTTATGTTCAACATTAGAAGATGTGTGTGAAAGGATGGGCAGCATTTAAAGAAACCACATTTAACAATGCAAGAGTAGCTCATACACACGTAGTTGTGGGAAACATACTCCTCAGCCTTAAGTAGCATATGTTTCTGGTGCACACCAAGCTGGTTTTGATCGGCGACTTGATTTAGGATGAGCCCGGAAAGGCACTACAGGTTCAAGCCTTGTGGTCGTCTACGGAGGTTCTCACTAAGCATCGTAATGTCCTTTACATGAAGTTATACCTGTTTATTACATTTTTCAAACATAAAATGGTTTAGAAATCTGAAGAATTACAAATTCATGTGGGAAAATAACTTTGAGGTGTGTGATATAATTAGGGGACAAAATCAACCGTCTTAAAATAGTACGAAAAAAGTTATGGCTGAAAAATGATTTACTTATTTTTATTGTGTTATCTTCATGGTTGATATAAAAAAATATATAGTTGGAGATGTTTGCTCTAATCCAAACTTACAACTAATGGATTGCAGCATTTTATACAAGAATGGAGAAGGAAAGTAAAAATGGGAGAAAGTAGTTAACTTGCTCATCAGGCTTACATTAAATATTTAGCAATGTATTAAGCTGGTGTAATATGGATAGGTTGACTAGTCTTTGGATAATTGGATCAAGTTAGAACATTTTTCTATAACTGTCCTGTTCTGTCTTGTTTTATGCAGACTAACAAAAAATCAATACAACTTGACTGATTAGCCACGGGATTATGATAGATTGCTGTTAAAGAACCCCTTGAAATCCACATATGATTTGGAAATTAAATGATATACCGTATTAAAATCAAACTCTCAAGAACTAAGAGGCAGATTTGTGGGAAAAAAATAGACATAGATATATCCAAAAAATATTGAATATCCCTTGGATCATGTTAATAAGGTAATTACAGATTGCAGTCAACTGAGGCTCCCAGAGAAACTCAAAGACTTCTGTATGTAATAACTGTCAAATATCGTCAAGTCTATGTTTGCGAAGTTGGTATTGCCTGTCCCCGCCAACTCACAACTTAAATTTTAGGTGCATCCAACAAGTATTGACTCAGGGCGTTGAAGACATACAATTGTTGGTTTTGTTAATTTTGTACATTTATATATACTTTTTTCACACTAAACATTCCCCTTGAAAATTGTATGGTTTGTACTAAAATGAAGAAAAAAATATCCTAAACTGAATGTATGAAAGCCTGCGTTACTAAAAGTAAAAAAGGTCACTGTGGGGTACACTTTCTAAAGGCACTGTATTTAGTTCTAAATTGTTAAGGCTGATAAGGGAAAACCAAAGGAGATATTCCAATAATATGAATGAAAACACTCAGCGAGGTGGCTGTCTACATGTCGTGTGCAAATTATCACAGAACAGCAGTCCATGGCCAGTGACTAACATTAAACCACCAGTTAATAAAAGCTCAAAAGATAATGATTGACTACTACTTAAGATTTCAATTGTTTTTTAACTATATTGGGTTGTGCCTTTGGTGGGTAAATGTTAATGCTCCGTTTTGTAATACTTTTTTGAAAAGCCTTTTATGTAAATGAATGAAAATAGATGATGCTGCATGATATCTAATTTTCTAGTGGCAAATTTCTCAGACTTTCACAGCCAGAGCTACGGACCAATTCGTCTAGAGACGTCAGTGGTGGTTGTCCTGTCACATAAACGATTTCTATAAACAAACTAATGAGTAACGCTGTTTGAATAAGGAGTCTCAGGAACACATGGTTATGTTTGGTTATGCTGTATGACACCCCTAAGACGTCCTATCAACCAAACGGTAAGTTGAGCATAATCTAAGTATCATGCGGTGATATGTAATATGTTAAACTTAACAAAAACAATTTTAAATATTTACAGCTGGAGCTAAAAAGGAATGCATATTTGTTATATACTGTTATTTGCAGTAAAGTGTCTGGACTAAGGAGGTGGAATTACTCTATAATGCCCACAAGACGAAGTTAAGCATAGTATTGAAGAATTTAAAACCATTTTATTTAAAAATAAGCAATGGACCACATGGTTCAACTATTTTTATTTTAAAAATGATTGGAAAACTTGGTAAATTCTATGGAATCTTCTTTTATGCACAATGATGTTAAAGGCCCCTTTATTGGCCCGTTTACCAAGATATGAACAATAATGCATAATAACAATAGGACAATACCAATTTTTTTAGCTTCATGGCTTCAGCTGATGTCATGGACAAGCAATTTTTCTTCATTAATAAATGAATAAATCTTTGATGTCACACATGAACAGTTGCATGTGACAACTGTAATTTTTTTTTTTGTGCCTAAAATGTTACCAACAGTGTGCAGTGCAAAACATGGCACAAGATTAAGTAGACCTTTTTCAGAGACCAGAGCTGTATTAGTGAACTTATTTTCATCCAGGCCAATGTAGTGCATGTCTGTGAAGATAAGTTACATTTGCATCTAACATTACCTGCTTCTGTAGCTGGTAATATCATTGACTTTAACTTGCTAGTGCTTAGAGACTACAATGTTATTACTTAGTCAGCTATCCAAAAAGATAAATAAATACACTTTTTGAGATTAGCACAAACTACATACATGTATAATCCAGCTCTGCTGATAGGCGGATCCTTTTGCTGAGGTAGTCCTGGAGGAATTTGGTAAAAGTTTTAGGACAGCACCTCACTGTTACATTTTTAGCATGCTTGCCATTGGTCTCTACAATTGTAACCTATTCCTGCCTGACTCCTATATTTTTGGGAAGTTTGCATTGGGAGTATTCAATGAGCAAAACATTTTTATTGTTAAGAAAAATCTACATAGGTACATATTTTGATTCCACCTATAAAATCCCCAGAAATTGAATCATTTCAAAGGGGAGAGCAACATTTCTTAAAAATAACAGTGCAAGGTTATTGTAACGCTTCTGTGGTGATTATTCTATGGAAATAACAAATATTGAAAAAGGTTGCAAAATTAAGTTTATTGCCCCTTTAAATGTAGGACCTTTGAACTTTCTTTCATCTTTTGACTTGCTGCTGAAACCTGCTGTATTCCTTTGCTCAAACTCGGATAAAGACTTTCATCTTAAGCCATTCATCCTATCTGAAATAGAATAGTATATTAGGTGAACCATTATAACACATCTCACAAACTGAGATGAAAGATTTTTGTCTCATCTGAATGAAAAAGTCAGACTCACATTCAAAAATCACATTCAGTGTGAATCTGGGCAGAATTTATATAGAAAATGAAGAGAAGTAATAGTCCAGAAATTATAGCTCCTTGCTCCTTTATGGATTTAATATAACAGACATTTCACATTTTAATTTAAAGTAAATGGACAATACATTTCAAAGATCATTAAGCTTAAGAAAAGCAATTCCCTTAACTAATCTAAATTATTTTCTAGAAAGATAGTTGGACATGTTGTATTTGGCCACTCAACTACCTTTTGAAAATGTATGATTTTTTTCAAAAGTTATAAATATATGAACTAAGGGCACATTGCCACTGTATTTTTATGCTGCCCTGACTGGTTAAGTATCGGAAATGACTGGACTAATTACTCAATTATTTATGCATAGTAGATCATCTAGTGCTGTAGAACAGGGAAAGGAACTTTTCTAAACTTGGGCTGAAATGGTATATTATTACTACAGTATGCTTCCATAGAGGACTTTTTTGAAGTGTTCAGAGTGGAGTACAGAGAGGGGACTGAAAAGTGATTAAGAGGTCACAATTTTAAGTTTGGATGTTTTTCTCAGTTTGGGATTCAGCATCTGAATCAAACAAACAAAACCAAACAAAACATCTAGAACTAAGAATGTAAACAAAGCTTTCAAGAGCTCAGGAAGGAAATTCACCTGTTTACTCTCTGTGGCTGCAGCAGGATTTGCAGTGTAAAGCTACAAGATATTCCTGTCATACAGCACCAGCACAATGGTTCAGACAGCTGGAAGAGGATTGAGGCCTAAGCCATGGTGAACCAGGTTTACATCAAACTGGTCTGTGACTGCATAGTGACAGCTCAACCCTGCTTTTAATACATATTAAGCTGACTTTGGCCTTGGCCCAAATGCATCATGTTCTCTTAGTTTTCTATGGGCCCCATCTCAAACGTAGTGCACTAAATAGTGAATAGGGTGCATTTCGGAAACAATAATATGCTTGCTCTTATATCAGTCTCAGTATCCACCTAGGGTCTGATTTATAACTGTTGTGTTCATTTCACACTAAATATCTGCATATAGCATTTATAAAAAACTGTGCCCACCAAGTGATAAATTTGGTACATGCCATACACATGCTCTGTTTCCCATTGCAATCTGTTTCCCATTATAATTCAAACGTCATAAAAGTGTGCGTGTTAATGAGCATTACATTCCAGTGTGAGAAAACACTGTTGATTCATCTTTTATGATGATAATACAATATATTTGCTGAATAATTTAGAATCAGCCCAAGGCAGTTCATATAAAAAAACATTAACAGTGTTTATCACATTTTGGTGGAGGTGTACATTGTATGCGTTGATCTTTTGGAGCATATATTACAAACAATGTAAAAGTCGTTTAAGCACTTCAGCCCACATTTCAATAAAGAAGACAATATTTTTCCATCTTTTGTTTATTAATTAATAATTGGCTTTATATGTCATGAGTTTGATAGACGATAGGCAAGATCATGCATGTCTATCACACAGTGACCACAGCCTGCGTGCCCATATTTTGAAATATCTTTTCATAAGCTACTGGTCCGTTTAATGTTTCAGTGTTTTATTGTAATTGTTGCTCTATTAGGCAAAAGAGAGTGTCAAGTCTGAAAGAGAAAAACAGCACATTTTTGTGGACCTGTAAGGAGATGTTTTCATTCAACAGTATAAAATTATATATATATATATATATATATATATATTCTCTTTTACTAAATCTAGTTTAGGTGCTAAACATTCTCTTGCATATCATATCAAGACCTGAGTTGTGAGTAATGGTTGTGCAATTTTGTAGCAAAAACATCGAGTCTAAATCAGTCAATGCTTTGGAAATGTCATTTCAGATGTTTGCCCTGAACAACCACGGCCCATAATTGGAGTACTGAAATTCATCCTTTAAGAAAACAAAACATTCTGAAATATAACCACCAATGATTTACTCAGTAGAATATCTGCTCACTTATGTACTAAGTCAGCAGATATATACGACATCTGAATTTACTCATCATACAATGAAATCACACATCTAAAGGCAAGGTGTGCTGGCCAATGAAACTGCACATACTGTACATCCATATCAAAATATTATTTATTACGCTTTTTTTAAACGAATGTCAGGATTTATCATACGCGCATCTCAGGACTGGTTAAACTAGAATGCTGTCAGATCACAGCTATCAGTATTTAACAACACCTTATCGTAGGCAAGGTCAATAGTAGTGAACACTGTGACACAGTGCTTAAAGAGATTTACAGTTAAAGTGTGCAAATGCCATTAAAAATGAAAGTAAACAGGATTTCAAGTGAACAGTATATAAAATAAAACAAGATGGAAACGTACCATTGTTAACATTGTACAAGGTAGAGCAGTGTGAATTCAATGTATGTGTATGGGTGAATGTGTGCGTGTGTGTGCGCGCGTTGAGTTAAATTGAGCAGTTAAAATTGTGAATGTGTGTAAGTGTGCAAACTGGCTCTGCGATGCAGATTAAGGTGCAGGGAATATATGCAGTCAGTTTACCAGTCTGATAGCCGTGAGGGTTTTTTCAGTCTGTCTGTCCTGTTTGAGATGCTCCTGTGTGGTAGATGGCAGCAGCGTGAACAGCCCTTGGCTCGGGTGGTTGAGGTCCATGATGATCCCTGACTACCTCTTGTGTTCAGAGTGAGACCGGCAAGTGCAAAGGTTATTTGCATATTGATGGAAAAATTGTATTCCTATTTTTTCCATTCTCATCCTTTTCATAACTGGCAAATGGCTGAATAGTTGTTATGTTTTCCTGTTATTTTATTTTTTATGAATAAATGCTTTTCATGATGTCCCCATGATCATTAGCAGATATCCATTGGTGGATAACACTTTCTGATAAGGGTACATGAATTAGCATCAACAAACACAGTAGGTAACATGAATGAATGATGAACAAATACATAAACAAATCATTAACAATGATAACCCTTATTTTACTAACGATTTACAAATACATTAACAGTGTGTACTGTCATTTGTTCATGTTGACAGTGGACATTAACTCATGTCGTTTTTTGCACCAACAAACAGTTTGTACTGTAATTTGTTTATCTTGATACTGGACACGCATTCATGTAGCTAGTTGTTTGCATGAGCAATAGGCTAAGTAATATTATCTATTCATAAGATATGACAATTTGTTAATAAACATTGGTCAATAAACAATTAATAACTGATTCATCACCATCAGTTAATTATATTGTGTCCCCTTAAGTAAAGTGGTGAATTATTCTACATTCCCACGACTAATTAATGATCCATTTGTAGAGGCAAACTATTTATAACTGATTCTTCACCATTAGTTAATTATTTTTTTGTCCCCCTCAGTGATTCTGTAGTGTAATGAAAGATGTGTTTTGGAAGGTTTGTGAAGGTGTTCTGTTGTCTGGCGTCTCAAATCAGTGACATCCTAATCTCACACCAATGGGCCTATTTGCTACCTGAAAGGAACAAACATACACGGTGGGGACCAATGTAGCCCCATCTGCTTAGACAAACCAGCTGTGAGGATGGACACATCAACAAAGTAGAAATATGACTTTTGTTGGAGTAACTTCGCTGATGTTTGGTCTTTTAATGTGTGTCCCATAAAGGGATGAACTCTTCAATAGGTTTCAAGGCTGCACATGCTGTGTATCATTTGTTACAGGTAAATGTTTACTGGATGAAGAATCCTGCCAGACCAAGTGTCTAGCTTTGGATGGTGCTAATTGAACATATGTAAATAAATTCAATTAGCCAAGCCTGACTTGGTTTTCTTAAACAGAACATCTCCCAGCACAACTTCGTGCTGTAGTGTCTTAAATACTTATGGTATATTTAGTAGACTGTTAGACTAGTTGGTAGGACGTTGAATCGTGTTGGTATGTAACTATGTTTAGTATTGTAACTTCATTACTTGATTGGAATAAATTGTATTACTGTGGAATATAGATTACTACAGCATTCCTCGTTCATCTTCATACTCAAGCTCATAGGGATACTGGTAATTACACTCACATAAGTAAGTCTAAGCGACCAGACTTGGTATCCCTGAGTCCTGGATTTTCTAAGCAGTCGGGTTAGGCCCTGGAACAAATGACATCGACTAGTCATCCCTGAGTCATGGGCAACATAACATTTTGTGTAGCCTCAGGAACACATGCCATTTTACTATATGGTTCGTGTAAAACAACCTACACCTTATGGGCGCTTATGTTAACTGATATAGGCACATACACATGCGTAGATCGAAGTGACCAGACTGGTCATCCCTGAGTTCCGGGTTGTTACACGATCCCTTGTTTTCTGTACTTGACTTATGAGGAGCATTGAAGATAACGCAGGCCTTGAAACACATTATCTTTTAAATGTTTGGTTTGTGACGAAAAATTAGCCACCTTTTCAAAGAACTTCCAGCATATCATGGTCATTTAAGATTGCGTATGTTTACAAACAATATGGAGTCAGCTTATTAGATATTAAATTATCACGTAGGTCACTGATTCTCACTGCACTAATTTCTTGTCCACTCAGTAGCATTCGAAGGGGTTTACCTTTATTCCTCCATACTACATTGAATTTTATCCTACCTTAACAATGACTGACTTTGACTGATGACTGATACTTTTAGGTAACGACACCATTAGTTAATACAACTGAATAATGCTAAACTATCATTTTCTAGCATACCTTATTAATAATGGTTACACCACAGTAATCATTTTAACAAGTTGTATAATCTTATGAATAATTTATATTATTTAGCCTTTTGTTCATGCAAACAACAAGATACTGTATATGAATGCATGTATCAGCAATTGTGTGTTCCAGCAAAAAAACTACAAGTTTATGTCTTGAACAAATGACACAATGTTAGTTGATGCATTTGTAAATCATTAATAAAGTAAGGATTGCCATTGTTAATGATTTGTTTATGTCATAGGTCATCATTCGTTAATTTTAACTACTGTGTTTGTTAATGTTTTTATGTACCCTTATCGGAAAGTGTTACCTATTGGGGTATACGCATTGGCCTAAAGTTATAATTTTTGGTGTTATATTTTCAATGTACACAGTTTATAAAGGAGGCCCTTACTCTTTACCATTCTTATGTTTTATCTTGACTGCACTCTAAATGTTATGGGTCTGGCTGGCTAAACATAACATTTCCAGGACTATGGGATTGGAATGGTGGAAGCTATTTATTCTTTACCCTTTGAAAGTTGAATTCAAAGATTTGATCGGGAGTCAGCTTATCTTTATGTGGTTCTGGTTCCCATTATAAGAGAACACATGTCATTGAACATCCATGTTGCCTAGCCTTGTCCAGAAGTCTTGCTGGCTTTTAAAATAGTAGTATACTGATACCCAGAACAGAAATGTTTAGGAAAATACCTCATACAGTACCTACTGCACATCAAAATGTTATTTGATCAATTTCGTTTACACTGTTCCAGTAGCCCTTAATTTTGTTAGGTCAATGTCAGTCTGAACTTCATCAATTACCAGAACATTTTTTTATCAACAACCTGGTTGCCTCTGCAAGGAGGCTGGCTCTTGGTCTGGAGAGGATTTTCCAGCAGGGAGATAACGACAAGCAAATTTAAAAAGGGGTCTGTCCACACGTGCAGACCAACAATCTGGAGAAAATTATTTTTAGTAGAATGTTGTACAAACCTTCCAGAGCAGAATTGCCCCTGACATACAGCTCCAGAAAAAATTAAGAGACCACTGCACCTTTTTCTTTCCTTTCCAAAAAAGTCGAAAAGGAAGGTTTTGAGGGAGGAACAGAAGGGTTAAAATTAAGAGACCGCTGCAAATTGAACGCTTCTGTTCCTCACTCAAAACTTTCCTTTTCAACTTTTTTGGAAAGGAATGAAAAAGGTGCAGTGGTCTCTGAATTTTATCCGGAGCTGTATCTATTTGACGTATGCTAATAACACATTGTAATTTACTGCAATGACTAGGCAGCAATAAGGGTTGATTGTGCTATAAGAGTTAAGTTGCTCAGGGACAGAATGGCAGGATTAAATGGTGGATGGGTGGTTTAGTTGTTGAGTTTGACTCCAAAGGTTGTAACTTTGGACCCATGAAGTGATCAATGTTTTTTTTTAGCTTTAAGTCTTTCCCAAGACATCTGATCTGTAGAAGCCTTGCATATCTTCTCATCCTTCACATCACATGTAGAGATTTGATTTCACTTCACCCATAGGCATTTATCTCCCCAGGAGAGACGTTACATGCTGATGTAAGACTGTGAGATTGTGTTGAACACCTAATGTGTTCTCCAGTCTCATGAAACAATTTAGGAAATAATGATGTGTCTCAATAAATTCAAAATCTTATCCTTGCCCCATATTTGGAAAGATCTTCTCCTGGAAAGTCTCTTTAAATTCTGAAGCGAAAACAAATCAAAGCCAGTCAACACTCCCTAAAGGTTACCATGCCAAATCTAATGAATAAATTGTATTTAATCCATCCTAACCCAATCCTTCAGTCTGAATGAGCACTGATCTGCAAAGCTTTGCATGCTTCATTTTTGCAGATATATAATACCTCAGACCAGAATCTGACGTCATTTCCATGAGATACAGTTTGATTGTTGCATGACCTTGTGCCGCAACCCCTTTCTCTGTAAGAGTCACAAGGTTAAAGAAAATATGTAAGGACAACGTGTCCAGAGAGATTCTCAGTGCCAGACCCATGTATATCTATATACACTGTCCAGTCCATTAACTGCCATTAGGATTAATCCTCAGCATCATAGATCTGTTGAATTCCAACTTTGGATGTCCATTCGAAATAGCACTATATTCCTATGTCTCTGGTCTGAAGAAGTGTACTATCTAGGGTTTCTTAGGGAAGCAGGCATGATATTTGAAGTAAAAATTTTACTTTTGTTGATTCATAAAAACTAATTTGTGTGTGTGATTTATTACATGTAAAACATTTACACTTGCATATGCTTTTGAACAATGATGGCAGTTCCTGTTTGCGTTGTGAAGATTTGTTCTCAGTAAAACTGTGAGGGCGTCATTGCAGTCAATTGAATTAATGTCTAGTAGCTTGACATTTAGTTTTAGTCAGCATTTGAAAGGTTCTGGCCAAGGCCATTTACATTATCCTCATCATATTAAAGCAACATTAGTGTTTTCTGCAGATCAGAGACATTGCTAATCCAATTGTGTTTGTGTTAATACAACAGGATGCATTTAGCATCAACCACATTGAGTGTGTTCCAAATGACACACTATCATCTATATTCTGCAATACTTCCTACCAGACCCTACAGGAGATGGGGGAAGAGTTGTTTGGAGTAACATGTCAATGTTGCCTGTGTTTACCACCAAACCTAACCCTAACCAAAATGTTCCCTTGGTTTTTCTTCATGAATTGTTCTTATTCTGTTGTTGGGTTTAACGTCGCCATATACAAAAATAACATGAGAAACATTTAAAAAGTGTGGAAGGTAGTGCAATATTTCATTTTGTTTTCTAGATCTTCCTATTGTAAGTCACCAAAATATTGATATACTTTGGAAACGGTCTACAAAGGGCGATATTGACAATTATTACTGTTACTAGGTCTGTGGCTTGATAGGATTTCCGTTGATTCCCAGTCCAGTTTGAAGGTGTTAGTTTACTAAAAGGTACTTTACTAAAGGTACTAAAGCATTGCATTAACCACTTCACACATAGACATTCACCCCTCCCAAAACCACTCAGAATCTGAATGGATTTATAAAGTCTGATCCTGAATTCAGTTTCTGATATCTTGTTGCTTCTATGGCTGGAATTACTATTTAGAGGTGCCACTATTCTTTAAACTATACATTACTATTTGAAAATCCCTGATAATCGTGACATTATGTAGTACTATACTTGAATGTGTACACCAAGGCAGACAATGAACTCTCCGTTGCACAAGTACAGCCAGTCAGCGCGTCGTGACCGGAGACTAAAATCCAAACAACGTGAGCAGGAATGAGGCCGTTCAGCAACGTCTTGCATTATAGATTTGAAGATGAAAATGCAATGCGAGGCAATACAATAAGATTTAATCACCTGGCACATTGCAGCCCCAGCAGAGATTTGATATCTGTTACACGCTAGTAGAAGCCAGTTAATTAAGTGAATTAGTTGTATATTGACAGGAGCTGACATGATGCATGGAGCTTCGGGCTGAAGGTAATTAACTTTGGATGTTGTTATTAAAAATGCTTGTACCCCTATCCTGGAGTAGTGATTACTGAAGCATGTGGGGGCACCAAGAACACCATGTATTGGAAGTGAATATTGTGCAAGGTGAAGCCACGCAATAAACTTGACTCTTGTTTTAATATTTATTATCTGTAAATGTGTGCGTATAGACGTTGAGATTTTGCTGAATGAAATAGAGTGAATGATTTCAAGGGAAAACCTATAGTTTGTTGTTTGTATTTGCAGCACAACTCAACCATATAGGCATAGCTCATATACCACACTCACAAAGAGTGAATACGAAACAGACTAAGTCCAAAACAATATGTGATGAACTCTGAACGAACTCTGTACAGTATACAGACAAATCCTTAAAAAATATGCAAAACTCTCCAAACCAATCCACCTCTATTGCAATTATACTAGGTTAAATGCAGAACTATCACACCAAGGTAGTTTTTAATAAGTGTGAAAGCTAACAAATTATCCATTGTGGAATTAGTCTGAACATCAAAGACTGCCGTGAAAGCTTTGCATTTCTCAACAATAAAATGGCTTAGTAAAACATTAGTGCAGTTTTTGTTTCATAGCAAGCAAGGAGGCAGAATGTTTTTAAGGACAACCTCTGAAGTTTTATCTGTTACCTATCAAATGATGACTCATTAAGACAGTATACATTTGTTTTCTAAAAGGGTGTTTTACCAATGGCTACCATACGAGCCATCATTTCATACAAAGACCAGTAAAAAAAATAATTGAATGTAGAGATTACTAATGATTGTTAAATTGGTGTTAATTAATTCATACCTTAATCATCACAGTTGTGCATATGTATTCAAGCCATTTTAGGCAGAATAATGTGTGGGATATGTTCCTATCTGTGTGTAGAGAGACCAAATTACTTTTTGTCGTACGTTAATGAAAGCTCTTAATCACTCTCTCCCCCATATTGGTGATCATGGCTTCATGTAATCCCTTGACCTTTTAGGAGCTTGGAGTTTATAGGGAACCCAGCCCCGCTTTACTTTTGCGAACCTGATGTTTTGAACCTTGATAAGGGCCTATAACCACTCACTTCCCCAAGGTTGGAGTGTCAAAAGTCACTTTTTCATCCTCTCTCCCCGCCAGTCTCCTCTTGCAGTGTTGATGAGGTGGTAGCCCTGCTCTTGTGCCTGCCTGAGCACTTACTAACACTGGCAGGACCTTCTGGACCTTACCCATGATCCTCTCCAGCAGCCTAAGCCACATAAGACCTAACTGGTGCCATCAACAGTCCTGCAGGGTTGCTGATTGCCCAGGCGTCACATCATTCTTTCATGTGTGCCTAAGCAACTGCCAAGACTTCAGTACTGAAGCATGAAAGTCTGAGACCCCTGCCATGTTTAACCTCTACAGTATCATGAGTAAAACCTGCCGATCCTGCCCCAGCCCTCCTCAACAGAACAATGCTGGTTCGATCCAGCCAAAGTATGGTCAAGTAGCCTCTGGGCTGTTTTGAGTCAGAAAGTGCGAATACTTCTCTCCAGGTTATGGAAATTCTTGAACTAATGTACATTTGAGAAATGTCTGCTTTTCTATTACCTGATAAGTAACTCTGGTCTTTGTTTGTGAGATGTCTGAATAATATCAGCGGAACATTGGGTACTCTGACCATCTGTTTATCTGCCTAAACCAATAAGGGTATCTGTCCTTTGTTCTTCAGGAATGTGGTTAACTGTTTTTTATGATGATCCCCTTGCCCCTACTTGGGTAAACATTTATGGCAGTAAGGATAAGGAACAAATGTTGTCTTTAGAGAATGAATAAGCAGCATCCTTAGTTCCTTGGGATAAGGTGTGGGGACAGCCTGCCCTTTGGATAAAACCTTTGTATTGTTGACATAAGACAGCTGTGCAGTATCTTACCACATCCCTTTTAACTGTAATAAATACTGACTGTTCATGTATTTTCCTCAGAGATTCCTCACAGCTTTATTCTGTAAGCTTTTGACGCGTCTCTCCTTGCAAGTGAATTAAACCGCTAATTGTGCCAAGATTATTTTGTCTCTGCACTTACTTCCATTAAGAGTTCTTATAGATGGTATTTCCATAACCAGGTCCACCTGGCCTTGTCCCCCTATTGTCCTCCTATACCTGCCAGTACAGCCTGGTGGTCCTGACCCTAACCAGGAAAAAGTCAACCAGGGTTAAATTGCTGGCCGGAAGGAAGCCGACGTGTTGATCATCCGCACCTTCCATCTGTACGACACCTTGGAGAGGAGCCACATTCACCCTGTCAGCCTACATATCATCGCCCCCTCTTAGTTTTCCCTGACCCACTCCTCAGAGCTTAGGCACACCATCAAATACTACCATCCTGAGATGCCTTCGCATTCACTCCACCACAGAATTTATCTGATCATCAGCCATACGTAAACAATACATTTGCTTGGTCAGCCCACTCACTTTTTCCAGGCTACAGAAGAAAGAGCTGGGAGCATCAATTCCTATGAACATGGAAAACCTAACTCTCACATGTGCTCCTTTTGCTTTCATCTGGAAGAAGGCATCTAAATCCCTATGTAATTGTAGACTGCAGCCACACCCTGCCACAACAACCCAGTCTCCACCACTCTTTCTCCACTAATTACACCACCCTCAATTTTCTCCAGCACTCGCCGAGACTTGGAGAAGGAATAAGCTGCAAATTGCTTAAAGGATAGCATCTGCGATTTTGCTACATCCCACCACTGACCGAGACAATCGAAATTCCCACCTCCCCCAAGAAACTTTGAAAGTTGAGCAAAAGGTGGCATCTTGAAAGAGTTTTGCATTGAATTTCATATAAGACGACCTACTGAGCCCTGGTGAAAAAGAGAGCTGAGTCATGGTTATGTGATGGTCAGACCCAAAACGGGCAACCAGCACTTTACCTTCCATAACACCTTCACCCAAGTATACACAGCTGGTGGTGGGATACTAAGCTTGCCATGCATCCACTAATGGTACTGATTAAACACATCTTTCAAATCCCATGCCGAGCCTTGATGAAACTCCTCACCATTCCTACAGTATTTCTATTGAATCAGGTGTGCAGTTCCAGGCCAATGTAAGGACCTCATCACAGCTCCTGTCTTAAAGGGAGTGAGTGAGAGAGAGAGAGAGTCAAAAAATCTAGCATCACTAAAGCCTTTGATTTAATAAAATGAGTACAGAAAAGCATGGTAAATAATAGTGTAAAACATACAACACATCGTCACCTTCCCTTTCATAGGCATCACACTGCAATTCAGTTAACCATATTGAAGTTTTACAAAGTTTAACATGATCTCTGAAGATCTAGGTCAGATTAAAAATTAAATCTGAGACAACAACCTCAAAATCTACATCTTGTTCATCCCCAAAAAGGAGCCCGTCATCTCATAGCAGCTTAAAACGCTTCCTCCCTTTCGAAAAGATGAAGTGACTGAACCGGTGAGAAGGAAGGTAGATCAGAGTTGTTGTGGGGCGGCATTCTCAATTAACATGGCTTTATCTTTACTGGCAGCAGTCTGATTCTCTGCCGAGATACAATAGAGTGCCGTGATTATCTGAGCCGGGATGGGAAACTGGGGAGAGGAGAGAGGGAGATGGAGCTTCTCATTTTTAGGTGGCTGTGTTGGGGGATTCATTAATGCCAAATTTCTAACTCTAATCCTATGCCAGGGAAATTCTATTTAACCAAACCCTGCCTTCTCCTCTTGGGGATCTTCCCCAGTTTGTATGTCATCCCTTTGTAATTACTTTGAGAGAGAGAAAGAGATTCATTCAGAGGCTAACCGGGCTTAAAGTGTTCGGTTGCTGCATGCTACATTTGCATACACAAGACACGATCGTTGTCCTCTGTTTATAAATGAATTTCTCGTTGTGGTAGTGTGCATCCAAACTAGATACTGTATGTTACCAGCATGTGTGTATTAAAGCAATACATATAAAAGTCTAGCTGTGTAATTTCTCATGTATGGGTGCCCTTTGACTAGTTTTGTATGAGCTTTGCCTTTATAATAAATAATAATATTAACATAAAAATATACAAAATTAGAATATCAGTGACATGCATTGTAGTTATGGCTTTAATTTACTAATTCTTATTTAGATAGTGATTCAGGACATTAAATGGTGTTGCGGCCTCACTTTAAATTCATACACATGTTGTTCGGACAATTTTCCCCCGGAATCCACTTATGTAAAGCTTCTTTTAACAAGTTTTATTAATTAATACAAGTGTAATGAACTCCCTGCTCAAGCTGGGGAAAATCACAAAGTGTTACGCAGGAAACTGTAGTTGTTAGGGGACCTCAAGGGGGTGTGCTGTATGTAGATTGGAGCTGGAGAGAATCCAGTGAGTTTGACGGGAGGTTGTAGCTAATAATTAGTGGCTCTCAGTGGGGTGTACTGTACGCTGATGGGCTGAACATCTTCTCCACATAACTTTTTAAATCAAACTACTGGAATGCACAGAAAAACTGATTGGAAGTCTCTAAAGAGAGCATGCTCGTTGTGTTATAATTAGTGCACCACGCGATGGATGGTGTCCACATATTTGGTAGAACATTTCACTCACTTTGACAGCATTACGGTGCAATATCCATATCTTTTATTTGGGGAATGCTGGTTTGATGTCTGTATTCAACAGTTATAAAGAATAAGATAATTCACCTAATTGAGAATCCCCCTAGGCAAGGCACAAGCAGAATACACACTGTGGACACAATGGAGCCCTTAATGGATCTCGATAATGAAAACCTACTGCCATATTATTATTAATGCAATTGGGTGTGGGTGAAGTTTAGTCTTCAGAGAACAAAAAGTGCGCTTCTGGTTTGAAGTCTGCTAATTAAGAAGGGAGTTGTTAGGCCATACCCGTCTGCCCAGGCAATTTCAAACTAAAACAGCACTCCATTGATGATTTCTGAGGTGGCAGCTCAGCCTACAGGGAGACCATACGCGCAGAACCCAGTGGATAACTAAATCAGTTCTCTAGCCATCTCTGCCAAGAAAAGAATAAAAAAGGGTAAATAGACTTCACTTTTCAAAGAGTGTGTACTCTTCTTTTACAATTTAAAAGTAACTTGCATGACAAATGCCCAGTGGATTGGCTGGCACTCGACAAGTGGATGAGTTCTTCACTAGCTGGAGTGGATGAGTTTTACACTACTTGGAATGGATGTGTCATACACTAGCTGGAATTAGTAACAGAGGACTCCTGTTTTATGTAGTAAAAACTAAGCCGCTTTCTTCCTTGCAGTCTGGCATTCTATATTTCTTAAAAGGGGCATTTCACCCTGGGGGGCCTTATGATGGTGTGTAACATGTCTGAGAGATTTCTAGGGCAGTGAGATTTATTTCACACATAATTGTCCAGAAGGAGCGTGGAATATTCTTTTGCGCACCATACAGCCCACACAAATGCAGTTTGTCACAGTGTGGATTGAAGGGCAAGCAAGATCTGAAAAATGAATGTAATCATGTTTAGTTTCATTTAGCAAAGCCTCCATGTTATTCTGACAATGCTACAAGCTAATTTGTGTATAGATGCAGTTGTCCTTGATTGATAGAGCCATTGGATGTCGTTCTGCAATGTTCCTATCTGAAGATATTTTGATAGATGTTCAAGGTGTTTTCCTCTTTGTAAAAGACTGCAACTCTGTGTAAACAATACCACAAGCTTTGGCCAAGTCCAGGAATGTGTTCAAAACATCATCCCATTAGATTTACTGGGCGGTGCTTGCTAGCTAACTTTATGTTACACATCACATTGGTTTGTCATTATTATGAATACATTTTTGATGATATTGATATTGAAACCATACACATTTGAACTGAAGCTTTTTACTGATGATTGAAACATGCTCAAATACGGATTAAAGAATGTATTTCGTAATCACACAGTTTTATCAGGACCAAGATGGCAAGTAAGGAAGTTCATTAATAAAATGAATGATTTGTGCCTTACTTTTTGCTAAACTAAATATGGGTTATGTATGGGTACTGTAGGGTTGTCTTTTTCATCTTCTAACTATCATAATCACATTCTCCAAGAGCCATTTTGTTAGGGATGCAGTATCTATGTTTGCTGTGAATTCTGAAACTTAGGGTATTTTATGAACAACCATACAAAATAAGTATACATACACAATTCAAATTTGCTTATTCTATAATGTGTAAATGAGATCTTGTTATTATGAGAAAAAGCATTATTGCTAACATTAGTAATTATTGTGTTAAATAGTTGTGCTATGGTGAAATGCCTTTATAATTAAGGACAGTCAATGACTACAGTACCTTTGGAAAGTGTTCAGACCCCTTCACTTTCTGCACATTTTTATGTCTATCATTGTAATGAGTGTCACTAGACAAAGACCAGGATAACAATAGTAATGTTACATCGACAGTAAACTATGCCTCTAAGCTTTGGAATGCTTCAATAACATGCATTTGCTCTCAATATTGTGCTTGATGTACAGTGCCTTTGAAAGGTATTCAGGCCCCTTCATTTTCTGCATATTTTGTTCTGTTTCTTTGAAGAACCTCTCTGTGTTTTGGTTTGTTCATCTTCCTTCAATCCTTACCAGTATCCCAGTCCCTGCTGCTGACAAACATCCCCATAACATGAAGCTCCAACCACCGTGCTTCACGTAGGGATGGTTTTAGCCAGGTGATGTGCGGTACCTTGGGCATACCTAGCACTTGGCAGTCAGGCCTTATAGTCCGATTTTAGCCATATCAGACCAGAGAATCTTTTTCCTCGTGCTCTCAGTCCTTTAAGCGGCATGTCATGTCTTTTATCCGTCTAACCACTCTACCATAAAGGCCTGATTGATGGAAAGCTACAGATAGGGTTGTCCTTCTGAGAAGTTCTTCCATTTCTGCAGAGAGGCTTTGTTAGAGTGGCCATTGTGTTCTTGGTTACATCACTGACCATGTTCCTGCTTGGCCGTTTATTTAGTTGGCCTGATAGTGAGCTCTAGGAGTCTTACTGGTTCCAAATGTTTCATGTAGCCCACTGTGCTCCTGGGAACTGTCAATTCTTAACCATCTTACCCAGATCTATATAGTTAGGTATTTGCCTTTTTAAATCACGACCAATTTCAATTTCTGCTGGGAAACTCAAATCTAGATCTAGATGATCAAAGTATGATCAAATCTGTGTCATGGTAAAGGGTCACAAAACTTAAATTAGATATTTCCACTTTTCAGTTTCAAAAAATTGGCATACTTTTTGCTTGTCATTATGGGGTATTGTGTATAGATTGATGGTAAGTGTTTTTTTTTTGTATGCCTGTAACACATCAAAATGTAGAGAAAGTGGTGGGCTTTCAATATTTTGTCTGGGACATACACAATTTTATCCAGTCAGTACATTCATTTAAGTAGCTACTGAGAAATGTTATGTTGAACATATTTTAAAAACATATTAAAGGAAATGTCCAGACCTCAAAATCACTATGCAGATAATTTTCCCAACATGTCAGACTGTGAATAAAGCTTGTTTATGCGTTCTGTAGTTCAAAATCTAGGTTCAGCAAGTTTCCAAATGTTACCCTCAGTGATGTCTTATGGTGAAATCATGTTTTAAAAAGAAATAAAAATAAACTACAACAAGCTTTAAGGAGGAGTAAGGTTGACATCCTGATCTCATAGCAAATTTAGATAGTAAATAGTGTTCGTAATCTGCTAGCTCTGAACACCAAACCAAATTTGCTTGTACTATGGAAGGCTTAAGAATCTCATTTTTCTAAAAAAAAAAAAAGACTTAGTTTGACGAGGATATTTTGTCACTGAGTTGGTCATTGTTTGGACGAAGTGGATTAATAGAGCTACACAAAATCTGTGATGGAGTAGGAGAGACAAATTTCGGATGTGTCATTTAAGAGCACATTCTAATGGCTAAGAAAGAAGACCTGTAGAAGTCCTGCAGGAAATATATAGACTGGTGACATTTTAAAGTAAGGTGTTAGTCCACCACGAGCTGCCAGAAAATCTTCAATGCGCCTTGGCATAGATTCTACGAGTCTCTGGAACTCGCCTGGAGGGATGTAACACCATTTTTTCCAAAAGATAATCCCTCGTTTGGTGTTTTGATGATGGTGGTGGAGAGTGCTTTCTTACAAGTCGGTCCACACGTCGGCTGCAGCACATTCACATCATTTCCGTGCTCATCAAACCATTCAGTGACCCCTCGTGCCCTGTGGATGGGGGCGTTGTCATCCTGGAAGAGACCCAATAACATAACCTCTATCAAAGTCACTTAGATCCTTTGCTCTTGCCATCTCGATCAAAAATCGAGGTCAACTGAGCCTGCGCAGCATTGCAGTACATGCCATAGGACATGATAGCCTGTAAATTGCTTAATTTTATCATAGAGGACACCTGTATGGAAGCATCAGCATTCGTTATGGTACTCCACTCATTTTTCATTTAATTAGTCAACAGCCTGTATATTGCATCATAACAGAAAAAAATGGTACAGACACATTTGGAGGAGGTGAACACCTGTTATTCACTACAATTCAATATGAAAATATTTCTAAAGAATGTTAGATGACGCCCCAAATCACACTAAACCAACTCATCACATTCTGAATGATGTCTCTGCACTACAGTTTTTTTTATGTTCCACTGTCCCATAAATCCCTATGTTAATGTTTTTGTTGTGGTTGCTGTTGTAAGCTACATCACTGATTTATATAGCACAGCAAAAAAAGAACCCTCACGTAATTTGAGTTTGTGTGGTAAGGTAGGCCTGATTATAAAAAACAGCCATGAGAGAGCAGCTTAAAGCCCAGGTAAATAACTCCAAAACAAAGGCGCTAATGCTGTAGCTGTATTTTACATTTATTTTTCCAGATCAGAAAATTTGGAACCAATTCTTACTTACTGTGACAGACTGTTACAGGAGACAGAAAGCAGAACAACCCCACCCCCCCACACACACACACCCATATCAATGGGGCCGTAGAGGAGAGGGTGAAGTTCCTTGGTGTTCACATCACTAACGAGCTGAAATAGTCCTGCCACGGAACCACAGTTGTCATTGGCATGGCCCCTGAGACCCTCGTGAACTTCCACAGATATATCATTCAGAGTGTTGCCTGGTACAACAGAAGAACCGGCCTCAACCGCATGGCACCTCAGAGGATGGCGTCGTGGCTGTCACATTGTTTTTTGTCAAGTAAAAACCATCCCCATGGCAACCATGTACCCGTAAGCCAGGGTAGTGTACACTAGTGCACAGTATAGTGTAGATAGTCTAGCACTGTCACTCTTCTTTTTCACAGTACCGGTTCCTTTAGCTTGTTGTTGTTGTTAATTCACAAAATCATTAAACATACACTAGGCTATTTTTATTCTAGAGCTGTCATGGGGCAAGTTATTAGATGATACATGGCAAATCAATAGAAGATGGGATACAGTGGAAGCACACGTCATTTACAGTGGTAAAACCAAGGTAAATGGATGCGCAACCAACATTTGCGTTGGCTACGAGATCGGAAAACAAAAACGACTGCGGGCGGCGGGATAGAAATGCGATGGTGACATCTCAAAGATTATCCTTCTGATACTGAGCCTCACCCCGAGCCTACACCTTGGAGGCCTAGGCAAGGAAGATGCGGCTGAACACGTGCCCGCGCCCTCTCCAAATGAAACGGTGAGACAGGACAGTGGGAAGGGATGTCACCGTTTGGGTAGAACAACCTGCTGACAGCGCTACAGGCCATTTATCAGCACAAAATGTCATCATGGAGAGAGCAGGCCCTCCAGCGCCAGCCAGAAACAACATCAGCAACACACACACCAGCTTTCGTTGTTTATGTGACATGGACATGCTCCAGCACATCAGGGACTCTACTGGGAATGAGGCACGCAGGGAACAAGGAGAAACTGCTGGGGACCTGCCTGTTGTTGAGCTAGAATCATGCTTTGTGTTCTACTGTTAATGGAAACCTTCATCAAGCATTCATCAAATTATCATTATTTTGCTAACACACTGTTCGTACATGGACATTTAGAATCAGCCCCAAGGGGGTCAAAGGACAGTAGGCCTTTTTTTAGTTTTACTGAAACCTTTGGCTGATTTGGTAAAGTCATGGGTTGCTGGATGAATCCCTGAACATATTCCAATTTGTTTTAGCAAAATGCCCTCATAGTATAGTGTCAGCCCCGTGGAATCACTTAGCTACTGAGTGGATCACTGCTACTTTCTGTTTTTGGTTGTTAATAGAAATCAGGAGGATAGAGTAGTGCTTTGATTTTCAAGAGGATCGACGAAAGAGGGTCTTGTATGAATTTCTTTGTGTGTGGTATAAGTGATGTAACGTTTTAGAGACTCTTACTCAAGCAATTTCTCTGTAACAAAACAAAATGAAATGGTATCGGTTTCAACTACATGCATAGAAAGAGTGAGGATGAAGCCATGTGTAAAAATGGCTGAAAGTCACCTATAATGTCACCTTTTATACGGTACGTATGCCCTGAAAGAACACAAACACAATACATTGTTCTATACTTGTATGGCATTTATAATTTGGGTTCAGTGCACCTGCCTGTTCTTGCTGCAGCATTATACAATATTAGCAATTCATGTGGCTATTTCTATTTCTTGTATGCAGGGTATGAATTCTCGAAGGATAGCGGTATTCTGTTTTTGGTACTGTATGTGCAACACATCCGCCTAGGTTCTAATCTGTTCTGAGTATGGCATTCGCACTAGCTCCTATAAATTAATACGGAAGTAATAATTTATATGTATAGATTTTTTAGACATGTTTCAACACCAGTGTTCCTTCTGGGAGGTCTAGATTTAGAAGCAATGGTGAGGACACCTATCCAATCATTCAAATGGATGGCCATATTGCAGCACAGTGGTCGAAACACCCCTCAAACATTAATATGTGACATGATTTTCAAGGCCACATATAGTAAATATCTAACGAATGGTCGTTTTCTGTAATGTCAGTTATTCTGTCTAGGCAAGTTACTTTTCCATTGCTTTTGAATGTTGAATATATAAATGTATAACAAATTGAACGATGCGAAGCACTGTGACAATAGTCTCATTATTTATGGAATGCTGCAGGGATGTAGCTGCAGTTGCATAATATTTTAGGCAGAAAAACTGGTGTTTTATTGAACCTGCGCCAGGAGCCTCTCTCTCCAGTTTATCATCTCTGACAGGCTTCGCTGGTGACAAAGGAACAGCAGCCCTGCTCTCAGTCTGTGTGTGTTACCACTGACCTTTTAGTTCCTTAACCTCTGTCACTGCGGCAGACTGCCAACCGAGGAGAAGAGAAATGACAGTGTCTTACAGGTTACAATCCACCAAGGTGTGACTTTTAAGATGGGATTATTAATGGCCAAACTGCTACGCCTGTTTGGGATTTTATAACAAAAAAAGTTACAGGAATTATTCTTTTTGTTACTTCTATGACTCATATCATGTCCAGTTATACAGCAGAATACTACAACGAGGTATTTACACACCACTTGCCACGCCTCACTCCCGTTATGTGCAGGGGCCGAAAAAAGGCAAGTTTTCACCTTGCGCAATGTATTCTAGGCATGTTGGCTTCTCGCGTGACTACACTTAGTTTAGATCTCACTGGCCGCTTTTTGTTATTTCCAAAAACGTTTATACAGTGTAGTAGTACAGAAGCTAATGTGGAGTTTGTGTATTTGATGACGACGTATTAGATAAATGTATATTGTTCGTCTTCATACAACCCACCACGTACAACAATAGCCTCGTACACCTTTACCCATACCACTTTCTTTACGTTTGAACATTAGACATCTCTGGAAACCCAGACACTTTCCCCATGTTGGTTGAAGGAAAGATTGCATGGTAGGAACTTTTCACAGGGATACTGCCGACTGGAGGAACAGACACACATTTTCTGTCAAATTTGCATATTATAGAGGGGAGCTGTATTTTCCTGCGCCTCTCACGCCAGCTTTGTGCTGCCAGGTATCCCACACTGCCTTGCACACACAGTTACGTGACTCCGTCGACAATTCATGGGAGGCGAAATTTTGTCCTAGTGGACAGTGACTGTTAAGTGTTAAAGCTCTCTGCAGCTTGCATAGAGTCTCTCACTTTAACATCAACAACAATCACAAAAACGAATAGGGAAATAGTCCATTTTAAACATTATTGACAAATTTGGGATGTGTTTTGGTTGTATTGGCTTTGAGGCTGATAGTAGTAAGACTGGTATCTTAGTCTCAATACAGGTATTCAGTATGACAAATAAACCTTGAAACTGAAACTATGGTGGGGTGACCATGTCTTTCAAACAAAACAGCAGCAACCAAAGCAATAAAGTGATCTTTGACTAACTGTCTACCTGTTGAGTCTTTCCCTTGTTCCTGTTCTGGCCCAGGAGCTAACTGCTTTTGCTGTTTATAGCTTCCACTTTGCTGATTTCCCATTTCCTGCCTACCCAGCATATAACACTGTCAGAATCCTGAGGTGATTCAATGTTACATTCAGTATACAAGTCAGGACATTTCTGTCACAAATACATATGAATGAAACAAGACTAATGACTTTTCAGCAAACACATTACAGTACAATTTTCTGAAATGTGGGTTAATTGAGGAATGGCAGCGCGTGTGCATTGTGGTGCTCAGTGTCTACCCAGCTGTTGCAAATTAGTAGTAATTTACTTAACAGTTCTTAGCTTATTCACTCAGTACAGCCTAGCAAACACTCTATATAGCCGACAAGAACTCTTAGACATTGGAGCACAATGCACAGGAAGAGTTTTTGACACCTTTCACCTCCCACTGGAGATTGTGAGGACACCCCGGGAGCACTGTTTGCTTTGCCGTCTGGTGGTGCCCAGAGGCGGCGTCGAAATCGTAAACAAAGGCGTGGGAAGCGTGGCGGTATCCGGGCTATGCCAATGCTAGCCCCCCATCGGCCTTCACTACCTAGCCTTTTCCTCGTTCAGTCACTGCGAACAAGATGGACGAAATACGACTGAGAATCATCGCACAAAAATGGATTATGGATTGCAGTGTCATGATTTTCACGGAAACGTTGCTTAACAACAACACTCCCGACAATGTAATTGAGCTGGATGGCTAACATGTCTTCAGAGCGGATCAGAATTAAATGGATTCCGGTAAGATTAGAGGTGGTGGACTGTGCATTTATGTAAACAAAACATGGTGTACAAACGCTAACTTAGAGTCACTGCTCTGCCAATCTGTAATACCTGATGATTAGATGCAGGCCTTTTTACTTGCCTCGGGAGTTTACATCTATTGTTGTCATGGCAGTCTACATACCCCCAGATGCTAATGCTAAGCTAGAAATGACAGAACTGCAGGCTGCCATTAGCAGACAGCAGACAGAACACCCAAATGGTGTTTTGGTGATTGCAGGGGATTTCAATCATTCATATTTAAAAACTGCTTTTCCCAAATTCCACCAAAATTATTTCACTATTTCTACTCCCCAAGTATTTACCCCTCATTAAACATGTGAAACCATCAGTGAGGACAGTTAAATTGTGGCCAAAAGGGTCAGACTCACTTCTACAGCACCAGTTTCAACACACAGACTGGACTTTGTTTGCCACTCAAGCCACCCTTGACTCCCATGCGGACATTGAAACATATGCTTCCTCCGTTCTGGATTACATCATCATCTGCACCAACAATGTCACCACCCATAAACTAATAAAAATCTCCCCCAACCAGAAGCCGTGGATGAACAGAGAGGTCCGACAACTGCTTAAGGCACGCAACGCTGCTTTCAGGTCTGGCGATGCGGAGGCCTACAGCTTATCCAGGGCCAATCTGAAAAGGGGCCCCAAGATGGCTAAAAATGACCACAAACTGCGGATCGAAGAACACTTCCACAACAACTCCGAACCCCGACGCATGGGGCAGGGCATCCAAGCCATCACTGGCTACCGGCCAAAGAACCCTACCCCCACAGCCAGCGACGTCTCCTTCACTGATGAGTTAAACAGGTTGTATGCACGCTTCGACAGAGACAACAAAGAGCCAGCCATTAAAGCTGAACTCCCCCCAGACATGCCCCCCCCTCAGACTGTCCATTGCAGAAGTGTCGTCTGCACTGAGTAGGGTTGAATGCATGCAAGGCTGCTGGTCCTGATGGCGTCCTAAGGCGTGTACTCAGAGCATGTGCTGGGCAGCTGGCCGACGTCTTTACCGACATCTTTAACATGTCACTGGCCCAGGTGGTTGTCCCAATGTGCTTCAATCAATCAATCAAATTTATTTATAAAGCCCTTTTTACATCAGCAGTTGTCACAGTGCTTTTACAAAACACCCGGCCTTAAACCCCAAGGAGCAAACAACAGTAGTGTTGAATTTCAGTGGCTAGGAAAAACTCCCAAGAAGGCCGAAATTTAGGAAGAAACCTAGAGAGGAACCAGGCTCAGATGGGGTGACCAGTCCTCTTCTGGATGTGCCGGGTGAACATATTAAGAGTAAACATTGTAATAATTAATAAATGCATGTGGGCTGAGTCCAGAGTCTATTTAAACCTAGTCCAGGTCGGAAGCATGACCAGATGGACAAGGACAGGGACAACATGGGGAGGGGGAGGTGTCAGCACAGTGGCAGCTGAAATCGTCAGGTATCGTCTTGATCTGCACAACCAGGAGGACTTTGGACAGGGATAGCAACGGGTCTTTCAAGCCTGGTACTTCTCAGGTGTGGGCCAATACCTCATGTCCTCCTAATTTTAAAACGGCAGAAGACAGGGAAAATTTAGAAAATGCATTCCTTAGATCTACAAGGATTTGTACTGGAGAAGGAGAACTGACCCTCCTCTCCCAGCACAATAATATAGCAGCGTAAGACCATGGGGCTGAGACAGGGGGGTCCAGTGACCCTGTGGTCCTATCCGGGGGAGGCCCCGGACAGGGCCCAACAGGCAGGAAATCAATCCACCCACATTGCCAACCATCAACCAAAGGGACACCCACCAACCACAACCACCCCGAATGAGGGCAGAGTATTGCAAGCAGAGTACAGCCCAATTGCACAAGTGCACAACAGAGAGACAACAACAAGCCAGTGACTCCGCCCCCGAATGGCATTGGAGGGAGGGCATCCCAGTGGCGATGAGAGCCCATCTGGCAAGACAGCAAGGGTGGACAGTATCAAGCCATTCTGGTCACCTTCATGCCCCTGGGCCAGACTACGCTTAATCATAGACCATGCTATTGAGATGAGTCTTTAGTAGACACTTGAAAGTTTGCACTGAGTTTGCATTTCTAACCTTAATTGGCAAATCATTCCACAGTAGTGGAGCTCTATGAGAGAAGGCCCTGCCTCCGGCTGTTTGTTTAGAGATTCTAGGTACAATTAAAAGGCCTGCATCTTGCGATCTAAGGTTACGTGTAGGTATGTATGGCTGGATCATTTCAGCGAGGTAAGTAGGAGCAAGTCCATGTATGGATTTATAGGTTAACAATAAAACCTTAAAATCAGCCCTAACCCTAACAGGCAGCCAGAGTAAAGAGGCTAGTACTGGAATAATGTGTTCACATGTTTTTTGTTCTAGTTAGGATTCTAGCAGCCGTGTGCAGCACTAATTGAAGTTTATTTATTGATTTATCAGGGTAACCGGAAAGAAGAGCATTGCAGTAATCTAATCTAGAAGTAACAAAAGCATGGATTAGTTTTTCTGCATCAGTTTTTGATAGAAAGTTTCTGATTTTTGCAATGTTTCGAAGATGAAAATAAGCAA
>JACXGI010009886.1:5820-29159 GCA_016801175.1 Esox masquinongy | reverse complement strand
TCTTCAATATTGAACCTTTTCACAATATTCTAATTTTCTGAGATACTGATTTGGGGTTTTCATTAGTTGTCAGTTATAATCATCAAAATTAAAAGAAATAAACACTTGAAATATATCAGTCTGTGTGGAATGAATGTATATATTATACAAGTTTCACTTTTTGAATGGAATTACTGAAATAAATCAACTTTTTGATGATATTCTAATTATATGACCAGCACCTGTATATATACACACATATATACATACATACCCCGGAACTTCTCTATCAAACATATTTTAGAATTACGAAACTTTTCATTTTGCAAGAAATTTTGCCTAACAAGGTGGAGTGAGTGAGACATACGGATTAACATCATGAAACGTTGTCATTTTCCCCTCCCCAAAGTGTTGTCATTGCAGCAAGGGGTTTGTTATTTGAAGGACAGGAAGAACAATCAAACCAGTGGAAAGTCATTTCAGGGACACAAAGCGTCAAAAATAATTATTAAAATAATATTCATGGGAAAACCATTTTTGATGAGAGATTTTAACTAGTACTACAAAATAATTAGTTCATATTTAATTCCTTAGACTTCTCATAGAACTTGGTGAGTAAAATCACCTACATACACAGTGTTCAAAATGCATATTTTCAATTACCATATGTTTGTGTTTTTAAGGTTAATCACACCTGCTCTTATAATTAAATCTTTTAGAATTTACAATTCAATAATTATTAACTTAGGAAATTTTATTTTCCTGGCAACAGGAGTATGAGTATATATATATATATTTTTTTTTTTTTCTGTGATCAGCACATAAAAAAAGTATTCAGATGAATCCATTTAAAAATCAAAAACAGTGAGGCAGTGTTAGAATCGAAGTAATGGAGTCCTTAGTCTCTTTTTGGAGAGTTGGTATTCTTGTTGTTTCATGATTTTCAGACAATCACTTAAAACCTAATGAGAGATCAAATAAATATACATATATAGTTAGTAGTATGAACGTATGTGTAAACTCACTAATATTGTCACAATAAAATAACTTGCAACACTTTACAGTGTTCATTAAACCTGTATCCTTTAAAAATGTCCAAGAAAACCACAAAACATAACTAAAATGTTCAGTTGCATAAGCCTTTCAGTGTTTCAAATTTTCCATGGAAAACCTCAGCAGCTGCTTCCAGTCAATGAGGAACAGTGAGAACTCTGTGACCTGTACATAAGTTCCGGGCTGCTGTGATGCTCAAAGAGATTTACCTTCCTTGTGTCCTGAGGAAGAATGACCCCATCATCCCACAGCCTGCCAGATGAGAAAAACGCAGAGCTCTCCTTCTCTAACCTAAAAGGATGAACTCCTGTTAACAAAAATCTTCTGACCGTCTACTACAACAAACAAAATATTAATAACATTCCTGTGTGAAAGACAGTTATGCAAGGTTGGGATTATGATTTTGTAAGGTAATATGATGACTTTCATAAAAAAAGGCTTTAAAAGAACAAAAAATAAAGCATGATCAATCAATGACATAGTTGGCCATAAATGGATATTGCATTTTACTTTAAGGCTTAAATATGTTTTTACCCATTGCTTTCTTCCACATAGATAATTCAGTTGGGCTATATCCATACATTATACAGAATTCCAATTAAATTCCCCTTGATCTTCAATACTTTGACTTGTACAAAAATGATTCCCTAAACACAACCCCAAAACTAAGGGCATATTAGCCTATGCTGTGATTTGTTTTTCTTGTCATATAGGACAGATAAATAATTTATTCTTGTTACATACAAGTAATTCAGCAGATGCACTCATCCAGAGTGACTTACATTAATGAGTACATACATTTTCATACTTTCATGTACTGGCCTCTGCAATCCAATCCACAAATAAGAGGCTCCCAGTCAGCTATACGGGACTATACTAATACCCACTTGTGGTCCTCAAAAGTTACAAATTTTTTGGATCCTGGAGATTTTAGAAGGTAGCGATTAGCTGAAACTTATATGCCATATGGGCTGGGATGGAAAATGTGCTCTTGCTATATTTTGCTACATGCTGTCTACAGGTTGCAAAAAGAATAATCAGTATAGTAATCTGGCTACTTCCGTTTAACCAGTAAATAAGCTACATTTAGACATCTGTACACAGCCATTTAGAATCACTAATGTAATTTACATAACAGACCAAGTGAAATTCATAGTGTCACCCAAACCAGTGGTTCTCAAACCTTTCCTGGGGACCCCCAGTCAATCAGACAGTGGTGGTGAACATAAAGAACCTTTTTCCTTCAGTCTTTCAGGTGGCATGTCATATGCCTTTACCTTAGGACTGGCTTCAGTCTAGCCACTCTACCATAAAGGCCTGATTGATGGAGTGCAGCAGAGATGGTTGTACCTCTGACGGGTCTATCAATCTGCACATTAACTCTGAAGCTCTGTTAGAGTGGTCACTTAGATCTTGGTCACCTCCCTGACCAAGGCCTTCTCACCCAGTTTCTTAGTTTGCTGGACAATCAGCTATGGGAAAAGTCTAGGTGGTTCCAAACTTCTTCCATTTCACAATGATGGAGCTCCCTGTGCTCCTTGGAAATTTCGCTTTACCAATTTTATTCATCACTTTCCCCAGATCTATGCCTCAACAATTTCATTTGGAGGTCAATGGTGATTTCCTAGGACTTCATGATTTGTTTTTACTCTGACATGCACTATGAAGTGTGGGACTTCTTATAGACAGGTGTGAGCTTTTCTAAATCATGTTCAATCAGTTGAATCTGCCACAGGTTTTAGAGACATCCAGGATGATTAAAGGACACAGGATGCATCACATCTCAACATGGAGTATTATGGCAAAGGGTGTGAATACTTATGTACATGAGATATTTAAGTTTTTATTTTTATTGTCAATAAATTGGTACATTTCTATTATGGAGTAGTAAGTAGATTGGTGGCAAAAAATGTTTAATCAATTATTAATTGACTCAAAAACACAACAAAATGTAGGGAATGGTAAGGGGCCCGAATACTTTCCGAGGGCACTTCAAACTGTGTTACACCTCAATTCATGATTAAGGCCTGCTTCATTGCAGCAACTACCAGCGAACCAGGGACAGTCGATGCCGGAGATTGTGTACCTTTTGGCTGGTAAGTCTTCTGAAGCACATCCAATGCTGTTTTCATTCTTATCATGCTGCTCCTTCAACCAGGAAGTGTTGATCGGAATCTAAACCCGCAGACTGGAACACACTATCCAGCCCTCAACCTTAACTGAGCTCACAAGTGCCTAAGCCACCACAAGGACTTATTAGAGCACAACAAGGCAAGTCAGGCATATTTGATTACGAACCCCCCAATCTCCTTGCGTGGCGATTTACGGGAACTTTGGACTAACCCGCAAGCAGGATTCAAACCCTGGTCTCGCAATGTCATAGGTAATTGTGAGTCAATTACTTTAAAGATGTGCCTTTCAGGCAGTCTGGTCAGCAGCTTCGAGGTCCAGGATGGAATAATATAGTCCAAGACCTTTGCCAAGACCTTTCTTCTCCTCAAAAACCCAAATAAATTCCCTAAAATGTTGCATCTTCATCCCGTAATATTAAACGCTTCAATATTACAGCCATCTTAAGACATGTTGCACACAGCCATGAACGATGAAACCTCCAGGTACAGTATAATATTGTTCAGGCAAAGATGTGTCTGTAGTCGATTAGTAAACAGTTTTTTTTATGAAAATGCTTACAAATACGCTGATGCTTTCTGGTCACTAATTACGATATGCGCAACAACCAAATGTACAGACATATCTTTAAGAATATTTTACTGTCATAACATAGGCATACGTTCAAAACCAGATCAAATATGTAAAGGGTTTTTCATTCAGCAACTCCCCAACCCTGATGCTTTAGATATCTTACCTCTTATTGATTTTTTCAACATCATCGTCCTCTTGTGCCAAAGCTGCAGAGTGACCAGGGGCCATCAGGGACACTTTGGCATTAGGCCATAAGAACAGAAAGTTTGGGTCAAAGGACCTACCACACTACATTAAGCAAACCATACAGCAAATAGAGAGTTTTAGTATTTTCAGTATGTTTCAATATATTAATGAGAATGTGTATATTTCAATATATTATGAGAATATGTATACTTCAATATATTATGAGAATGTGTATGCACTAGGCAGATTAGACACAATTGTACAAACCATAGCATAACTATCAGAGCCATGGCATCCCCCAATGACAACAGTGATTTTAGAAACAGAGGCGCATGCCACCGCAGTCATCATGGAACCCTGAGCCTTCAGTCTGTTGGCGTTGAGCTCGGACTACAGAAACGAGAAAGGATGCAAACTCACAGTTAACAGGTCTGTTACATTTCCATGGTGCATCTATCCAGACCAACTAACATGATGGTGGGCATAGGGTTAGAGGGGCTTGCTCAATGACACAGATTTTTCACCTTATGAGCATGGCAATTCAAACCAGAAACCTTTCAATTACTGGCACAAAGGTCTGACCACTAGGCTATCTAGCTATCTCTTGCCTATGTGTAACACCTGCTTAACCTTGTTGACACAGGCAGTAAATTCCACAACCATGTTCGGAATTGAGTCTGAGAACTGGGAGTTTAATAGCTGATGAAACACTGATGACATGTATTGTATCCAGAGCTGGCTAAATTCCAGAGGAGTGTTTCTTTACAAAAGGCCTGTGAAGGGGCTTCTCCATGCTCTTCGGCACCAGTCTTTGTACTTCATAACAAAGGGTTCTTGTATTCTGGGTTGATCGCTAAGAGTTGCCTGTAGTGCCTCACCTGTGAATGGGAGAGGGTCTGCTCTGGTGCTGGGACGGTGTTCTGTAGAAATATCAGAGGAATATCTCGCTGATCACAGAGTTGGACAAAATGGCTGCCTTTCAATGACGCGCTGTGCGTAAGCTCCCCATTGCTCGCCACGATGCCAACCTGATGTCTGAAGAAAAATGTACAAAACAGGCATTCAAGTTTTTCCATTAAATGATTTGTTGTCCTGTCCAATTGTTTGATGGTCATCACTTGATGAAGATCACAGTACCCTCTGCATCTAGAACATTTCGCTGCCATGGCAACAAAATGCTCTCATAGAAGCTTTTGTAAAGCAAATTAAAGCTGGCTGAACTTATTTTGCCTTGTGTTCTCTATTCTCATTCAAAAAGATTGCCCATCTTAATCCGGCTCTTTTTTGAGTAGGGAAAGATATGAATGGTGAGAACAGAGAATCACACTGATCTGATATGCGAATTAACAGGGTTAACTGTTAATCTCATGGGGCTCTTTTGTTTAAATGTCTCCTTCAGAAATATGTCAGGCAATTAATGTTACATGAACATCGAGATTTTAAGAGGTTTCAATACACTTGTATTTGATGAAGCAATTGTATGACGCAATGAAACATTTAAACTTGTATGCATAAATAAGTTGTAAAACGGTTAGCTTGAATCTTAATCTAAACATTGTAAGATGATGAGTAAATAGTTCAGAATTAATGACTGTGTCAAACAACTGTTACCCATAAATTCTGGCAAAACCAGTAACAAGGGTTTTTCCATATCGAGCCTTGAATTCCTGGAACTTACTCCCATCAGTCAAACGACTCAGTATCTGTAACAGAAAAAATGACAACTTTTTTACAATCACTTCCACTTATGGAAATTAGCCCCCAAAAAAATCACATTTAGATATGATGGTAGACATTTTAACACTTTGGTCTGATCATTTCCTCAATCTCCAAAAGATGAAGACAACAGTTCACCTGACAAAGACCAAAAAACAAAATTTGTGTTGGTTTCATGTGCATTATACATATACTGTACTAGTCATTAGAATTTGAGTAATAATTTCCTCTGGTTTAGTAACATGTTTAGGGGGAATTACAACAGAAAGAAAAAACAAATAAATGGCTTTGAGTGAGAGTTCATATTTTGCTCTCGAAATGCACGTTTACAATAAGAAACTATGAATAAAGTAGTTCAGTCTGCCTGGAAAAAGAGCATTAAAAATGTATTTGTTAAAGGCTGTCATTCTTGCTTCATCGAAAAATGAGGAAAATACCAAAAGACATGATTTGATATTACAGTTACACTAGAAATTTAAGGCCATTTTATAAGGGTCCTACGCAAAATCTGTTGAAAATGTAGTACATGTAAATAGTTGACTGCTTCTAAATTGAATGTGACATCCAGTCCAACTGTGTATATCCTCATAATCATCTGATTAACATTAATGACTGACCTTAACAAGCAAAAAACATTTCTCAGGCAGTTTTTCAGCTTGTTTGGTCAAGTTTAAAGTGCTTTTGAAGAACTGAATCAAGCACAATTTTACATTCTGTATGCAGCATTGCCCTGCCTTCCCACCCACACACAATGTTGCTGTGTTGACAATGCAAAATCATACCACAAAAGACAATCTCATTCAAATGAGCAACATTTGAAAGCTTATTCTATTGCCAACACAACTAGCTAAGTTAAAAATGTACACAATACACTTAAGACAAACAGATTGTAAAAACATTTTGTTCATCACATGACAAACAGAGGCTCATCCTGTTAAGGACAATGACGCCATTGTTCTGGGGTAGCCATAGCGCCGTAAGGCTGCCTAGGCAGAGAGCTCTATAAATATTGTACATAATTAATGATTTAAGAGCATTTTTCTTTTAATCTTTTTACATTAATTTTCAGTTGCCAATGGTGTATAGATTAGTCCAGAAGATAAGTATTTGTTTTCAGCCCAGAATTCATGGTTAATCAGCATTTGAAGATTGCTAGCAAGCAATCTTAAACAGCCTATTAAAACAGCCTATTATTTGTTGTTTTGGCATTTCCCTGTTCAGATTCCATCATTTCATTAGGCTTATTGAAAGTTATGAGTGGCCTGCCATCATTATCCTGAGTAAGTGGAGAGATGCAAAACCAACAGCATCCCATTCTACAAGGCCTTAGTGGATGGCTACAAAGTAGCAGTCATACGGCAAGGACGTATTGCGCCAGTGAGACACCTTAAGCTCATCATGTTGTTACTGTATATCAAACTTAGTGATTTCAAAACAACCTGAGAACAATAAGGGTTAACTGCCTTGCTCAGAAACAGAACAGCTTTTTCATCTTGTTGGCTCAAGGATTTGATCTACCAACCTTTCAGTTACAATCTTCAACGACTATAATCCTCAAAATCTCACCTTTCAGGAAACAGTTCCTCTCTAATTACAGCATTTCCCTGACTAGGACAACAGAAAAAGATCCAACAAAGTCATGGGAGTTATGGAGGCATCTTTTTGTGCTTGACACGTTTAGAAGGGCTTTTAGGTGTAACCAATTTCATGACAGTTTCAACTGGGTTGATCATGTGACCACAGTGCACCTTTAAGTCAGTGCGTGTGTGTTGAGCTGACCAGTTTAACATCCAGGCTGTGGTCGTAGTCACAGGGGGCCAGGCCCATCAACTCCTCAACACTGTGTAAAGGCTCCTCCACCTCTCCCACCTCCTCTGGCAACTCAAAGTTGAGGGTGGAGATAATGTTGCGGGTGGTTTCATAGGCCTCCTTTTCCAACGAGGCGAAGTGGTCCACACAGCCACTGACTCTGAAACAACAGAGGGGAGGATTGAGGCTGTTCATGAAGCAGCTGAGAAACTTCACAAAAAGAGCAGTTTTTCTGTGAGAACTTAGACCAGAAGCTTCTCAGGCTTTCCATTCACTCACTCTGCATGGAGTGTGGCCCCACCCAGATTCTCTGGGGAGACTTCTTCTCCTGTTGCAGCTTTCACTAGTGGCGGTCCTCCCAGAAAAATTGTCCCTATCCGGTGCACCATCACAGTCTCTTCTGCCATGGTGGGGATGTACGCACCACCAGCTGTACACGAACCACATACCACTGACACCTAGAGGAAATAAAGATTATAACATGCGTTGAATGGGTTGAATATACTGAGGCCATACTTGTAAATGTTCATTTCAATTTTAAGTTTAAGCATCAGGCACTTAAAATTCTTGATGAAGTGTTAGGTGTTAAAATGATTTTAAACTTAATTTTTAATGTCACAAATATGTTGCCTACAGATTATGTCAGCTTTGCACATATTTTCTCACTTGGGGGATCTTCAAGGCCGACATGATGGCTTCATTGTAGAAAGTACGTCCTCCTTGGTTTTTATCAGGAAAGATCTCCGACTGTGGGTTGTGTAAACATGAAAGTATTTATTTAGTTAAATCTATTTTTGTTTGATTTGCACTTCACTTTCCCAGGTTTGTCCGATTGAGATTAAACCTGGCCAAAGACTACTGAGTTGATTTCGTACCTGGAGAGGAAGAAAAGCACCTCCACTATCCACCAGGTAAACACAAGGCAGCCTGTTTTGGATGGCCACATCCTGGGCTCTGAGCTGCTTCTTCACAGTGATGGGGTAGGCAGTACCAGCACTCACAGTAGCATCATTAGCAATAAACACACACCACAGCCCATTGATTTGACCTATGCCTGCAACAGTGCAGATTACCCAAAGAAGGTTTTTATTTTCCTCCCATTGTAACGAAAATAAATAAATAGCATGTGAGTCGCTTTAGGGTGAGAGTTGCAGACAAAAACAAAATTAAAGTCACATAGTTGTATATTAAAATTGTAGAAGTATTTGTCACAACAGAACCTAGCACCATTTCCTACCAGTTATACAGCCTGCTGAGGGAATGTCTCCGTAGGGAAGGCCCATTCCAGCAAAAGGAGACAGCTCAAGGTAGTAGCCATCATCAAACAGCAGGCGAAGACGGTCAGCCACCAACATCTTCTTGTTTCTCTGGGTGTGCCTCTTTACTGCATTCTCTCCACCTCCCATTTTCACTTTTTTCATAAACTCAAAATACCTGGAAGGGCCATCATAATTAGAATTATTATACTATATAGGTCAGGCAACTTCATATTCAGAAATTTAAATATGATCAACTGACATTGCTTAGGTGTATGAAATTTCTACCTACCTTTGTTGGCATGCCTGGCTGTTTTTTAGGTTAGCCTCGAAAACACTGTTGTGAATTGGCTGGAGGGATTCATCTAAAACTGGAAAGGCACTTGGTAATTGCTTTCTCTGCGATCTGGTGCTCATCAAACAGGCTGACACCGGCTGCTGCCTAACTCCGTCTGAGAGAATGTGTATCAAAGGTTGCCTGCATGTGTTGCCTGCTAATATTATTGAGTATAAACAGCGTTTTAGAAACATGTACGTGGTCGGTGTGCAAGGGTCAACGTCATAACCACCAGGACATAGTCTGCTTTTGGTCCGCAAACCCCTGAAAATCCAGAGTACATATTTTATAGTTGTTTAAAGGCAATATCTATCTTCCCCTCAACGTTTCTTGAATATATAGGTAACACCACCCCGGCTTTGTACCAGACATTTACATACACATTAACAGAATCCCAAAATAACTGAACTACCGCGGGCAAAATTCACCAAAGTACTTACCTTAAAAGGCAACTGTACATGACTGTTTAGCTTTGTAAGATATTTTACTAACTCAACTTCACTCAATAACATTAGCTCATAACACTGGTTCTAGGTAGGTGTTACATGAATTGACGTCTGGACGGAAACAAAAGTGCACTTTTCCCTAGTTGGACCAAATCGCATGTACACCACTCGAGGGCACTGTATGCTAACAGAAAAAAGATAATCCATGTCACGCAATAGCAGAACCGAAGAGGTGTCGGTGGCTTTAAAAACGTGTCATATTCTGCAATAAATGTATATTTTCTACATTTTCATTCAACAGTAATCTTCATAAGCTGTGTGCATGTTTGGGGAGGGCCTGGTGATTGCAAACCAATAATCCACAGTACGACCTTTTAATGACAACTAATCAAGTGGACAATATCTGTTTTATATTCTAATTATTTAAACGAAATAAATGGATACATTTTATTCAGAAAGTCTTCCCAACAAACGTGCGTATTTCAAACAACAGAAGAGGTCTTATAGTTCTTAGTTTCAGAATACCTCATTTAGTTAATGTGCTTATTACATGACCTATAACTATTTTTAAAATGTTTTTTTTATATTTCTTTCAATAATTTGAAAAAAAATGTTTTCACTGGAAATCTTATAGGTGAAACTGAACCTCTTCTCTGTGCTAGTTCAGTGGTCACTGTGCAGCTAGTTGATCCCAACTTTCTTCCCCAGAGCTGAATAAGCCAGCTCCTCCATAGTGAGCAGCACGCGTAAATGATTGCATACTACCTCAGACGATTGGAAACACAACCTTTGAGAGTTCTGAGTAGTGAATACGCTGACAATCTTAAAGTTTAATAAGGGAGTCTGCAACTAGTAAATGGAACTCTCAGTTTTTGTTTGAAACACATTTGCTTATTTTTCTAGAATAGCTACACCTTTTCAGGAAAATAATTACAAAACCAATGAGGCACTGATTTGCATATGCTTAAATGCTCAAATGAGGAACAAAGCAACATGATCTTACTCTGAACGACTGATAGGCAAATGCCAAATGTGTCTTCGCTAAGCTATCCATGGCTGTTTAAGAAAGGGCAACTGTTAGCTAGCTAGTTACTGGAGGAGTTTATATTATTTCTGTCAATGACATATTGATCTTAACATAATTCGGTGGGTGTGAAGCCAGATCCCAACTGCCTTCCCTTTGGGGATGTTTTCTTGCACAAGGCCCATACACCATTGAGCTAGTATTAAATAATAATAATAAGAATAATACTGTAATGTTTCCACGTATGAGTCGGAGCCAAACAACTGTGTAGAATTGTGTAGCAAAGCAACAATTCTCATCAAACCTCAAAGCGCCTGCTGCCTCACCAACCACAAGCATGCATGATGACCAACATGCGTGCATAAGTGCATACATGTGCGCGTGCATTAACGTGCGGTTACACAAGGGTCCCGGTTTGAAAATGTGGTCAACCTACTGAGCTCAGCTCAAACCTATTTGGCTAATTGTGATGCCAAACCTTCCATTAACCTATAGGTAATGTGATCGTCCTCTTTTTTTGCCAGGCAGCAAATTATAGATGGCCAACATGTAGTGAGACAGAGGGGTGCTGTTTCTCGACTTCTGATACCATGAATCTCAAACCGACCCCTATACCCACCGTGGCTAGAGGTTTAACGCATCAACTTTGGGACACACTCATCTTGTAATTAATGGTCCCATCTTATTTAATAAAACAAGAATGAAATTCTTATATATCCCACCTATCATTCAAGAAAAACAAGTAATTGACAAATGAGGACATATTTCATTTTGTATGTGTCACGTCTAAAAATCAGATGTACACAAATGTACTTCATATTGTTAGACACCCCTATCCATTTTTTCATGTGAAATTGCAGAAGTTCAAAAAGAATAGTTAGGTCCAGAACCTTAATTCTGTAACCATTCCCTGGCTAGTATGGTTTCACGATTGATTTCACTTCTGTTGACCTTACACAAAAGATTTAGCACCAATGTCCCTCCCACAAATCCTGGCATTTTTCAACAGAGGCCCAAATCAAAGATGGCTGTTGGCGCCATCTTGAAAAGTTAAGTTTGGAACTAGAGCACATAGAATCATGTACAAAGACACTTTTTTGGGCAAGTTGACCACGATGTCTGCTACAGACACCCCAACCGGAAAAAATTATTTTGAGGGAGCTGGCTTCACCGGCTACTGCCCCTCATGCTCACCATCACCCATGAAGAACGTATTGTAGTATGTAGTATGCAGAATGCGATTTGAGATTCGGCCCTTAAACTCTCGCTCACTCTCAAAAAAAAAATTTATTTCCGGGATATTGTATATAATTTGCGGGCGTAAGGGAGCCGCTATTAAAAAGCGGGAGACTCCAGGAACTTCCGGGAGAGTTCGCAGCAAGGGCCTCAGCCATGGTCCTACGCCATAGATGACAAGTCGTGTGAACTGGAAGAGCTCCTCGAGCATCTCTTTCTAAAGGTCAAGGCTATCTCCGCACCGCGAGAGCTGCCGTCGGGCCACAGGGCTCTTCACCACTTGGTCATACACCAACTTCTTACCCCTTGCCGTAGAAACTGAGTTGGCATCACAGCCTGTCATGCAGTGCAACTGCACAATACCGTCGGCCATCCTGACAATCACCAGGCCATGGCATAAGTCTCCTGCTTCCTCTTGATAAAGAGCATTCCGGGCAGCTGCCACGAGAAGACCGCTGCCGCGAGAAGACCGTAGCCGCAAGACGACGACCACTGCCGCAACATAGGCAAAGAGAAATACTCACTAGGGTGTGTAGAATCCGTATATGGTGTCCTTTCATTGGGCAATACAGATAATATTCTGTATTGCATTGGGGCACACTCCAATGGCCCCAATGCAATACACTTTATAATCTGACTGTTTTAATTCTATAGAATTTTTTTTATTTCTTTTATTTTCATTGTAAAGCACATTGAATTGCTTCTATGTATGAATTGTGCTATATAAATAAACTTGCTTGCTTGCTATACCAAGCCAACAATGCAAAAACGCCCTATTAAATGACACTATGGAGTGAGTATTATTCAAATGCCATGTTCCACTTCAACTAGTCCATTGATTTTTGTTATAAGGAAATATAGTTAAACTGGTCTATACATTGTATAGTTTAATATTGTTCTCAAATTTTTTTTACACATTTTCTTTCTATAATTTGTCTATGCATTTGCTTAAAAACACCATAACAACTGCCTTTGGCTACAATTCACTATCTTGATAAATTATACACATTGCAATGCATTTTAAAATAAGGGCCATTATTTTCACAAAAATAAATCAGATTTAGTGCTTGACAGCATAATATCCTGCTGCTATCAGAATGGTAATGGGCTTTCCACATCAAGTTGCATTGGGTATCTGCCTCCTAGATCTGTATGTTGGGAAGATCTTACCAGGAGATAGCTAGAAAGCAATGCATGTCAAGTGCTTTAAATAATAAATGAATTTAACTTGATTTTAGATGTAACTTTGTAACGGATGTTTAAATGAAATTGAAACACGGATTACAGTTTTTATTGCCCAGTACACTTCTTTCTAGGTGAGGGGACCATGTCTGGGGCTACGACAAACATGTGGGATGTTAAGGTTCCCAACTAACACCAAGTTTAGGACGCAGATATTCAATCCACCTTAATGTGGAAAGCGAAGCCAACTAGTGATGGCCATTCGAGGCTTTATTGCCGTTCTTCTAGCAGCAGGATATTATGCTAGCAAAACTAATTCAGATTTTCTTTTTCAAAATAAAAGCCATTATTGAAATATATAAGGCAATATAGTTAATCTAGTTTCAACATTTTATGTTTAATGTCCGTTCCAATATTATTATTGTCACTTCTTTTTCACAGACTAGATTGTTAACTATATTGCCTTATAAATTTCAATGATGGATTTAATTGATAAAGAAAATCTGCGTGCTGCCAGCATAATATCCTGCTGCAAAAATAACCCTAATGAAGCCTCGAATGGCCATCACTAAAGCCAACCACTTTGTTCACAGCATCATTCCAGTGCACTGGGGACTGTAGATAGGGTTGCGTTAGCAAGTAACGCGATAGGTAGCGTCGACTAGCGATTTGTGCAGTGGAAGGCTGAGCTCAGGTGAGCTTCGTGATACTGCCTTGGGAAGCACTTCACAATTTCGACTACATGGTTATTACCCTCGCAAATAACCAATCACCGCGGTTGCCGTTATGTTTTGCTGGAAACAACTTGCCTGTTGAGAACTTGCCTGTTGGACAACCAAAGTTCGATCAGAAATCATCCTCTGTTGCCGGACAACCAAAGATGATCCCAAAACATCCTCCATGATTTCCAGGCAAACGATTGTTTAATCCGAATGAACACGTAGCTGCCACTTTAGAGCTATATTAACAACAAATGATTGAGGGCACTTTAAGTAATAGGGCACCGGGGCTTGTTTGGGATTCACAAGAGTACGCTTTCATTCCGTTAATAAACGTTATGTGGCCCACATTGTATTTGTTTATGGGAGGTGTTAGTAGTCGTTTAATAATGGACAATTACATAAGCAGAGAAACATTTTCTTTTGTCAACTATAGTTTATGGTAAATTAACATCTAATACATGTTCTGTTTCTAAACGTGATATTTCTGAATCATTTCAAAAACACATTTAGTAATTATTCACCTCTGAATAAAGTCATGAAACATTAACGGATTATGCACATTATTGCAAAGAGATTTCAAATTGCTGTTTTCTTTTTGAGAAGGTAGCCTATGTTTATCTGTGTACAATGCTACAGTTATTTTTGTTCCAGTCATTGTTCACCATAATGGATCTATCTAGTATTGAAGTCTACACATATAGGTTGTATAATAAGCCTGGCCTGAAAATGTGCAGGCATTGCAATACAAAATAATTTATTTAAGAGATTCTTGATTAAAGAACTAAATGCAAATATTATTTGGCATTATGGTATATGATCACTTGAGATAATAGGATTGGTCACTCTTGCTGGATAATGATTGATAGGCTAATGTTATATGCTGCTGAGTGACACCGATTACGCAATACCGGACTACATAATTATATGACATCGCATTAAATCTCTGCCTTTAGGGCATAAGTGACCAACACGTGAATATAGAATCAAAGGACTTATCTTAAAGGAACTTAACGCCTTACTTTCTACAGCAAGTAACTAAGTAAAGTAACTAGTTACTTTATGGGAACTGTAATTAGTAACTGTTCCCCAATACTGATTAGCACACAGTAAAACCACAACAGGTGAGAAATAATACAAACACACAGCCAGTTCTTGTAGTATGTGTGTTTTCCCAGATTTCTCAAAGGAATTAAAATGCTCTAGTGGGGACTAGAAGAGCACTCTTATGGACTGGATCAGAACATAACCTTTTACACCATATTCATATTTTTATAACCGCACTAATCCAGAGAATAGAGATTTTTGATTTAACATTGAGCAGAATTTGCCATACGTAGTTCAAACAATGATTTATTTTTTTACTAAAATACTTTACAATAAAAGCAGAACAGTATTATCTAGTCAGTAAAAAAGCTCAGGTCGCATTACTTTGTATTTCCTTCAGAGTGCATTTAAACCCACTAAATGTGCTTTCCACCTCTTCACCATGGATTGTTTCAATAACACTTTTCTAATTCATAACTTCTTTACCAAATTGAAACATACTATGGTTGCTTTTCCATGAAAGACATTACTTTACACTCTACCCTCCAACTCTAAAAATTACTGCTGCTTTAGGCCAAAGATAAAGGCAGATGAAGTACAGTACCTGTCAAAGTGTAGGACTGCATGATAATGCAGAAAGATCCAAGTGCAAATAACCATATAGTGTTGAATGTCTAAAATGGCCTCCAATTGTCCATTTGCCTCAGAGCCAGTCAAGTCAAACTCCATGGTCTCCTCTAACTGTTATTTTCTGTTATTTCTCTCCTGCTTGTCCTCTTCCTCTCCCCCTGTCAGATAGCCCCAGTCTCGGAGCAGGTTTTGTCGCTGACCAGGTGGGGTGGAGAAGTAATCTCTCTGTCTCTGAGAGTATGTCTGGGCCACAGGGATGATATCTCTGTAACTCCAGTCCTGTCAACGCAGATTAGAGAAGGTACAGTACTGTACAAACATTGTCTTTATCATTAATGAATGAATCATACAGAACTACGTGTACAGTCATGCGAAAAAGTACACCCAAGACTTTTTTTTAAACATACTATTTGGACGTATGGATATGTAAATCATCACTACTGACAGAAATAACCTAATTTAAATGGGCAATATTTAAGATTTGTACTGTACTACTAGCATAAATACATGCAAATTACCAGTAGACATCTGCAGTTAATGTTTCATGTTAATGTTTCAAATCTTTTCCTACAAAATAGATCTGAGTTCCTGAGGTATTGCACATTTAAACCTTCTCGCCGGTCCGTCTATCAGATGGCATTGACTTGTAATCTCCTTATACTCGCTTTAAAGTACTATCATTTCCATCATTTGGTAAGGGCAGATGAAAAGGAGAGAAGATGTGTTACTGTTTAGAGTGAGGATTCTACACATTGATCCTTTAATAAATGACACTGAAACATTATATTTTGCAATCATTAGCTTCAATAGCTAATGTTGCCCCTTAGCCTGCAGTATCTTATTGAAGCCGTTTCTTGTAACTCTCTCTTTCATCGACTGGAAGGAATCTTTGACCATTCTTCCTTACAGTACTGCTTCAAATGTGCCATGTTTGAGGACTTTCTAGCATGCACAGCCCACTTCCAAGTCCTGCCACTGCATTTTAGTAGGATTGAGATCTGGGCTTTGACTCTGCCATGTTTTGGATCATTGTCCTGTTGCAAGATCCATGTTTGGTTCAGCTTTTTTGACAGATGGCCTCACATTCTTCTCTCGAGTTCTCTGGTACAATACGGAATTCATGGCTGACTCGATGGCAAGTCAAAACGCAACCACCTCCATGCTTTACAGTTGGTTCAAAGGCAGTGTTTTGTTTTTGCCAAGTATGACATCTGGGATTGCAGACAAAAAACTCCACCTTTAACTCATCTGTCCAGATCACGTTGTTCCAGTAGTTCTGGTCTTTACCCATGTTGGTCTGGCAAATGTCAGTCATGTCTTGAAATTCCTTTTGAGAGCAGAGCCTTCTTCTTTCCTGACATCCCATGTAAGTTTGTGCAGTCTCTTCCTGACAGCTGAAACATGCACTTCAGCATTGATTGTAGAAGGGAGGACTGTAGATCCCTAGATGTTATCTTGGGGTTCTTAAAGATTTATGGCCATTTTTTGGTCAGTTCTTTGGCTGTATTTGGTGGAACAACCTGTCCTAACTAGTGGTCTGGACTTTTCCCAATTTGTAGATGATCCGCCGGACAGTATAATTATGTACTTTGAATTGCCTAGAAAGGCTTTGGACATATAGTTATGGATATTTCGTCTGAATGAATGTTGAGTACAATACAGCTACAGTGCACTGGTTTCCTAAATGTACTGCCCAGGGCGTCTGTTAGGAAAAGTTGTTGGACAATGTGACTGGCAGTATTGTATTTTCCCGGACATATGAGAAATGTAACAAACACATAGCCAGCAACACAATGAACTAATGAAAATGCAATTTTCTGTTATTGTGATGAAAAATTATGAAATAAAGTAGAAAATTATGTTCTTATAACAACAGTTTTTGTTGGAGAGCAAAACATTTCCTATTGAGTCTTCACTGCAAAATCATAGTTGAATCGAGAAATACACACAGGCTGTACAAACATTTTAAATCAGCTTAACAAATAAAATGCAGCTATTTGTGGGCCAATGTAATTCATTTTGTGTAGAACTGCAGACACTGTCATTTTGCTCATTTGAAAATCAACTGCCAAAAAACCAGGAGCATCACCATACCAGGGCTTTCGGGGCCCTAGCCCCAGAAGCTTTTTGGTTAGCCCCAAAATGTTTTGTGACATTTCATTTTTGTTTTAGCAGCTGAAAGTGGCCAATACCCCTGGTAGGGCCCCATCCACAAATAGCCAATCAACAACAAAAGCCTACTCCCCCTCCTTCACACTTGCTCACAAATAATTCAAACACCTACATATGAAACCCTGTGTCAATTGGACAAACAATTCCCAAGTAAATAAATTAAATTAACATTACGCTAACACTGCATGGTAGGGATTCTGTAGTGTCCCTTATATTTCAATTTCAATCGCATGTGCAGCTAAAAATGGATTTGCGCAATCTAAACCTATGGAAAAGATGCAGGAGAAAGACGCAGGAGAAATAATAGTGTGCCGCTTGCTCGCCACAGTGTAATTAGCTAGCAACTACACCAGCCCCCATTCAAAAGGTAGTGTGTGTAGTTATTAATGGAAAAAGCAAATGATTACACAAGGGTCCCGTGTAGCCGAGTTGGTGAGCATAGCGCTTGCAATGGCAGAGGGAGTGGGACCAATTCCCACTGGAGACCAGGGTGGAAATGTATACCCTTACAATTGTAAGTTGCTCTGGATAAAGGCATCAGCTAAATAACTTCAATGTAAATTAATAACTTGAAATTCGATCTATGCTATACAATTATTAACTTGCAGTCCTACCCGAGTACAAATTTCCCCACATTCATGTGCCATGTTAGTAAGGTCATTGTGTGCATTCAGTATAGTGTTTTATTGTTATGGGAACTCGGCTACAAAGAAAAATAAGTTTATCCTCCATTTTTTTCATAGAATGTCTAGACCACACTCGGTGAGCCGATTGGTTTGCTACACAAACTGTATGCTACAGAAGCATTTTTATATTTGCGGGTTTAGGGTTGGGTGCAGGTATGAGTATTTGACTTCATCCATATAGTCTGATGGTTGCTGATGGCTTATTTGGTATTACAGGCCTGTGTAGGAGAAAAAAAAATGAACAACTGACCTGACTACTACCTCAGGTGTTTATATGGATGTGATATGAAAAATTGAAACAAAAAATAAAATGGATATCACAGAATTTGGGAAAAAAATAAAACATTTTATGGGGCCCTACAGTGGACAACAGGTGAAGTATGCTTATTCAAGTGAAGTTGATTCAAAATGTTGACATTTTGACTGTGCCAAGAATGAAAGTGTTGGACTCTTAGATTCAGAAAGGGCCTACAGTACCTGCCATGCATGTTATTGATCTATTAATATTACTATAGTACATTGTGTGAGTCCTACCTGCCATCGAAAGTTGAAGTTCTCCAGCAGCTGAATCCTGTCCTCCCTTCTTGGAACAGAGTCTGGAGGAGCAGCCTGCTGCAGTTCAGAGCCTACTTCTGTCCCAACAAACACTAACAGAGCTCGGATGGCAAACCAGCCCCCCAGTTGTGGGTGTATGCACACGCCAAACATCTTCTGTAGAAGGCAAAAACAGGTGGTGGGGGTGCATGGAAAAGGGTAAGTAGTGAATTTTAACAGCAATAAATCTGTGAAGAGAAGAACATACAGCATATACACTACTATTCAAAAGTTTGGGGTTAGTTAGAAATGTCCTTGTTTTTGTCCATTAAAATAACATCAAATTGATCAGAAATACAGTGTAGACAATGTTAATGTTGTAAATTACTATTGTAGCTGGAAACGGCTGATTTTCAATTAAAACGGCTGAAATTCAATATCTACATACTGTTGGCGTACAGATGTCTATTATCAGCAACCATCACTCCTGTGTTCCAATGGCACATTGTGTTTACTAAGTTTATCATTTTAAAAGGCTAATTGATCATTAGAAAACCCTTTTGGAATTATGTTAACACCGCTGAAAACTGTTGTGATGATTAAAGTAGCAATAAAACTGGCCTTCTTTAGACTAGTTCAGTATCTTCAGCATCAGTGTTTGTAGGTTCGATTACAGGCTAAAAATGTCCAGAAACTAAGAACTTTGTTCTGAAACTCGTCAGTCTATTCTTATTCTGAGAAATGAAAACTATTCCATGCGAGAAATTGCCAAGAAACTCAAGAGCTCGTAGAACGATGTGTAGTAATTCCTTTACAGAACAGCACAAACTTACTCTAACCAGAACAGACAGAGTGAGCAACTGAGCAAGTGGACAAATACATCAGAGTGTGTAGTTTGAGAAACAGATGTCTAACAGGTCCTCAACTGGCAGTTTTATTAAAAAGTACCTGCAAAACACCAGTCTAAACATCAAAAGTGAAGAGACATCTCCAGGATGCTGGCTTTCTAAGCAGAGTGGCAAAGAAAAGGCCATATCCCAGAACACAGACACTGGACAGAGGAGGAACTCTGCCTAGAAGACCAGCATCCCAGAGTCGCCTCTTCACTGATGACATAGAGAAAAAATTTGCTTTTCTTTCAAAAACAAGGACATTTCAAAGTGACCCCAAACTTTTGAACAGTAGTGTATATACATTTGATATTAAAAAAATGAATTGAATAAAACTCTGTGGTCCAGTCCCACACCTTGTTCCCCCTGGGCTGGTCAGGTACATCAGCGTGCTGGTAGTAGTACACCGCTCCTGCTACATGGGCGGCAGTCTGGGCCAGGAACTTGGGCTTCCTGCTGGGCAGCATCTCATAGTCATAACTCACGTCTACCTTGACACCGGGAAAACACTACAGGGACAGAGGTATATGAACAGAGTCTGTATGGCATAGGTATCGACGCATTTGACACAGACAGATGCACTCAGACTAACCAATGTTGTCTCAGGGGACTATGTAACATATGTACATCTTTTTTTTGTAACATATGTACACCTAATTTTGTATTTGTTACATTAGGTGACATTACAAAACAAATAGTAAGTGACAACTTTGCTAAAACGTATCACATGTTACAAAAAGCTACTGTATGTGTACATGTATCGAATCTTATGAATTTAAACAAATGTATTATATGGTACAATGTAATTTAAGGTTAGAAAGAAGGTTATGTATCACAGTACTGGGGTTAAGGTTAGAGGTAAGGTTTGGCTTATGGTCAGAATAAAAACAGATCACCTGTGATTGGATTTGAACTTGTTACCACTGTAGTGATGGTCGGATGGGATGATTCTGCCCATCCACCATCCCCAACCACAATTCCCTTTCAGAAATCCACTGCCACTAGAGACCAGTCTGTACTCTAATGTTATCTAACATAACACATCTTATGAATTTTCCTGTCAAAGATTTACATAAGCCCCCTGAGACCAGTCTGGAACAACACACACTAAGTACCTCAGAGACAATGTTGTTGATGTAGTGTTTGACACACTGGTCTATGGGGTCTGTAATCACCTCCTTCCAGCCCCTGTTCTCCAAGAAGGGCAGGAAGGCCTGTTCAAACATGGTTGGTGTGCTAAGCACCACAGCTGCCAGGGTGTCGTCAGGGTAGGATAGGTAGAGAGGGGGAGACAGGACTGCATTGTACCAGCCAATCTGAAAGGGAGCGCGCGCGCGCGCACACACACACACACACACACACACACACACACACTTCAGCAACCATGAGTTTACAGGATAGGTATAGTCTCAGTGCCATAAAAAATACCCATCTGATTATCTAAATTGAATTTCATCAAATGTTTTGTTGCGTTGAAGTAGTATATCAAGGAAGTCAGAGAGAAAACCAGCTCTATCCTGGTTTGGGGTATTAGTAAATGAATAAGATTGCCTTGCCTAGTCCCACTCAACACTTGTAACGACTTCACACCTGTGAGTTCAAACTAGGTATAAGACCAGAGAGTGTTTTCCCTAAGGAGTGTAAAGACTCTGGGACTCTAAAGAGACAGTAAACAATACTTTTTTTCTGTGGACATTTAGTATTTCATTCAACATCCCAATTTCTATGGAAATATCACAATCCAGACTCCTTGAGGATTTAGGGCCTGTTTCGCAGACACAGATTAAGCCTAGGACTAAAAAAACAAGCTCAATGGAGTTTTCTATTGAACTTGATTTTTTAGTCCTAGACTACGCTCAATCCGTGTCCGTTGCGTGGGCGTAGCATTTGGCCAATAAGTTTGAGTAGCCTCTAGGCCAGCAAAACGGGACACAAACGTTTTCGACTCAAACACCTTTAGACAAAAGGTTCGAACGGAACAGTGGCCTAATGTTACCTTTAGTGGATAAACTTCAAATCCCAACTTTGATAGCGAACTACTCAGAGATCCTCTCACATCATCCACACTGACCCTGGGCAGCGCCATTACTGAATTTCCAAATTGTGTTGGCGTATGGGATATGATGTTCTATATGACGTGATTATCGGAAGTCCTTGTGGGAAATTGTTGTCATCAACTACAACACACACAAGTCCTTACGGTTACGTCTCTGACGCAATCACGTCGTTGTTATGGGCTCCAGGATTTAAAATTGGGGCAGAACACCTTGTAAGTAGCTTATCGTATTCATTTTCCAATTGTAACGACTAGCTAAGTTTCGTATTAATTTACATACGATGAGGAGAATGTATGTAATGTTAACCAAGAAGGTTATTGTTTCATCCAATGACTCGACCATTTACTTTAGTAGTTTTCTGTACCTGCAATTCTTTCAACGCGTTAGCTAGTGATAGTTTATAGTACCTTGTATCCCAGGCTTTGCTAACATTAGCCATTACAGTTGACTCCCTGACAACTATATATTTTGATTTGGACTTTTGACTGATAATGGGCGCCAGGGTAAAACAGTAATGCGTTACATTTACAAACATCACTTGGGTGTGAATATTAGCTAGCTAGCTAGCTTGCTTGATAGTCCTGATCATTCTGGGTCAGTGGTACTAACAATACCAAACACTACTGTACTGTACGTGTAACAGGAGCTAGCGGCTGTGTAACTCCCATCTGTCATGAAGTGTCACTGATCTGTGTTAGTGTATTCATCAGCCAGCCACCAACGTACCTTAAGTACCTAAAGTTACAGCATCACTAATGAAGCTAACTTTCGTTTTGGAATGCAAGCTAATCTGGACAGTCAGGTGGGCCATATCCATGTGAAGTTGATCAGGAAGAAGTTCACAGTGGACAATATACATAAACACTGTACACTAGCAGCAATTTAAAAAAAGAGTACTGTAAACTAGCAGCAATCTGGGTAGTATTTTGATAGAGCAGCAATCTGGGTAGTACTATTGAACATTTAGATATGGCAAGTATGGCAGCAATATACATAAGTGTGACCTAGCAGCAATTAATAGTTATTGAAATATTAGATACATATGAGTGCAGTAAGCTTATGTATGATGGCATAGCACACTACAACTATGTAGTGAGAATTAAGAAGAAGAAAATGTACACACAGCTTAAAATATATCAAGTGGATAATGCAATCATATGCATAACACTACATAGCAGCTGTTTAAAAAGAGTACTGTAGATTAGCAGCAATTTTGGTAGTAGTATTGAATATTGTAGAAATGGCATGTATGCCATGATACTCTGTGCTTTCCTCAGGCATTGTATATGATAGATGCCTTGCACGGAGGGGAGATGGCTGCCGATGATGCACTCCGCTGACTTTACCACTCTCTGGAGGGCCTTGTGGTCTGCAGCAGAGCAGCTGCTGTACCAGGCAGTAATGCAGCCTGAGAGGATGCTTTCAATGGTGCATCTGTAGAAGTTGGTGAGAGTTTTTGCAGACATGCCAAATTTCTTGAGTCTTCTCAGGACGTATAGTTGTTTTTTGGCAGTTTTCACTGCCGAGTTCGCTTGTCTGGACCAGGTGAGGTCATCCTTGATGAACACACTGAGAAACTTCAATTCAGAGACTCTCCACTTCAGCTCCATGGATGTGTATGGGGGCATGACCCCCCCCCCCCCCCCCCCCCCCCCCCCCCCCCCCCCCCCCCCCCCC